>JALPQI010005521.1:0-63074 GCA_025490895.1 Thaumatotibia leucotreta
CAACCAACTTTATTATAAAGCTGATATTAGTTATCAATAGCCTTAATTATGAGATTAGTCGTACGTCATTGATAAAAATTAGGTTGTTGATAAAATAGTGATGCAGATAAAAAATAAATGCTATTTACTGGCGATAATATCCTGATAGAATGTACATGCAATTTACTCGATATCGATGCTGATAAAGATCTACGAGTAAGCATGTAATTTACTGTAGATAATATCTTCATTCCATGCACTAGTAGCTAATTACCCCCTTGTTCATAAACGTTTGCTAACTTAACAAGCCGCTAATAATTGTTTGTCCCTTCTGCTCTTATGGACACATTGTTAAGACCGAAAGGAACAAACAATTATTAGCCGCTTGTTAAGTTAGCAGACGTTTATGAATAAGGGGGTTACTATCCATATTGTATCTCAACACTGCGACCATATATACCACGGACGTCTAACGCCAGTTCAAAATTTTTCCAAAAACATTTGCTCACTTGTGCCAAGCTGGACGGCGCTTAGTAGATTCAAGCGGTTGTCATTGACGGACTGTCATGTTTTGTAATTTGTACGTTGGTTGAAATTGGCGAAATGTAATATATAACAACTATGCCTTCTTGAGCGGGGAACGAACGGGATCCAGTGGTTCATGTTAAGAATCCTTGACTGCGTTAAAAAGGTTAGAATAGGGGAGGTACAAATTTGTTATTTTTTAATGCGACCCCCTTATGCCCCCCCCCCCCCCCCCTTCCTCCTTTTTTGGTTTCGCAAGGATGAGGATTCTACGTTTTGAATTTAAGTCAAAACACCATTAGGCATTTAAACACAGGTTATTTAACGTTAGGTTTTTGATTTTAGGTATTGCAATACGTACCCGATAAAAAGAGTGTTCAATATATCGTCCAATTACTGTAAATACCAGCTATCTACACAAATCAGGTTTCGGCAGAATCCATTTAATAATTATGATAATTAAATTGATTATTGAATAAGTAACATAATATTTATGTGTAGAAATAGGACGATATCATCAATTTAATCATTTTAGTTTATGCGAAGAAAGAATACAGTTTAAATAATTGTTGAATGCGTTGAATCCGAAACTAACTCGGGTGACGGGTGACCTTCCATCGTGAAATTATACGACGAATCGAAAATCGAAAAAAATGTTCCCGTGCCGAGGCCTGACACACAAACTCCATAGCCCGAAAGGGGCGTATCAAAACCAGAAATAATATCATTATGTGCCCTACGGTCATAAACAGGGGAAAGAGGCTTCCTCAGTGAAACTATTGTTTTAATGTGAGAAATTGGATCCTGGGCAGTGGAGAGGGCCTGGACGGCGACTATAAGGTGGTCTAGATTTAAGGTTCCGTTTTATCAGCTTCAGAATAGGATATACCTTCCTCTACTATAATCACTTTTATGTTTTTTTATCTTTTATTGGCCAAGTATCGACCTAGGCAGTTCAGACAGGAAACATTTCGTTCTTCATTAGTACATACATACAGAATTACAGATGCCACAAGTGGCTGGGCACATTTGGTACATAGAGGACGAGAGCGTCAGATAGAGTTGGTAAAGACTTGAGTTATTTAAGTCCCATTTTAGCACTCTTCTCATTTTTACGCAACTATCGAGCTTAAAAGACTATCGAGTCTTTTAAGTCACGAGTCGAGCCCTTCTTTTAGGCTTACTGAGTCCTGCATATAAAGCGCAAGTCTTAATATGAAGACAATTTTATTAATGTCGATCCAAAAATTATGATGTGAAAATACCTTAATTATATTGAAAAAATTTCAAGAATCTAAATAAGCATAAAAATACAAATAAGAAGCTTATTTTACCAACACTAGAGGCAGTGGGCCTTGAGACGTAGCCAAAGCGAAAACATTTAATTAAATTGTCCTGAGATTATAGGGTTCCACCTCAATTGACAGTGAAATCGAAAGACTCTTGAAGAAGAAAGGGCCTGGCCGTCAAAGGTAATAAGCACTTTTTCAGTGTTATTGAGATATTAAAAAACTCAACTGTTAATACTTATTAACGATTGCTAGTAAAGCGTATATAACTATACCCACTTTCTTAAAAAGCGGGGTCATGGGCACGGTACACTGAAATATAACACTATAAGGAAACAGATTACGACACTAAAATCACGCTGTATGCCCCAACGTACGTATTAATATGTTATCTCAAAGGATTTAAAGATAACAATTTTGGGTATAAATAAATGGGCCCGAGCCTACGTTACTCTTTTTAGATTGATTTTTGCCAAATCTCCAAAACATGCGCGACCTAAAGGCATACCAGCAGCTCCACGCGATGCCAGCCGGCGATGTGAAGCAAACACTGGCAGAATTCCCCTTCCAATGGCAGAAGACTGATGCCAGAATCCTGGACATAGGCTGTGGCGATGGCAGCGTCACTGTAGATATTTGGAAGTCTTTTGCCCCAAAGAATTTCCTTAAGATTATTGGCAGCGATAAAAGCCAATCGTGCGTAGATTTCGCAACGCAGCATTATAAGAGCGATAGAGTGAAGTTCATTAGGCTTGACATAGAAGAAGAGGTACAAGAGGAACTGAAAGGAAGCTTCGACCATGTTGTGTCATCTTATGCTTTCCACTGGGTGAACCTGCAGGAGTAAGTGTAGCTTTCAGCAGCAATGTTAGTTAACAAATGGCAATAATATCGGATACAATCTTAGAACGACAGACCCCCCTGTGTCATATAACTATCAGACAGCATCCGTTCTTTCGACACTAGAGAAAACTGAAGTCCCGGGTTGAAAGAAAGGGCGACTGTTCAAATATTGTTCCAAAGCCAACCCGTGCGTTCGTAAAAGTATGTGTCGTATTTGAATTTAAATGCAAAAAGTATTCGAAACTAAGAATCAAGTTATCATATTTTTGTAACTTAAATTATTGTAAATATTTTGCGTTTTGCCGTTTTTTTGAGGCTATTGTAAGAATATCACTTTCCTTTTTAGCAACAAAGCGTTCTTGTGTGGTTATAATGAAAAAAAAAATAACTTGTGACCTTTTGAGTTTCCATACTTCTATCATTCATATTAAGTTAAAGTTTTACTATTTTAGCAGTGTCGTACAAGTCGCAGAACATTCTCAAAATTGCGGAATATATTCGGAAATTTCCGAGAATTTTCATGAGAATTTAAGAGTAAGTTCTCATTGAGAATGTTTCCATGAGAACTTATAAGAAAGTGTTATGAAGAATATTGTATTTTTCACAATTGAGTAAACAAGGCAAAAATGTACCTTCTCGGCATATATGTACACTGCTAGGTAAACCTGCTGGTTATTTCGAATTATCTTTTGCAGATTATCTTTCATTTCCTTCTGAATTTTTAAAATTTTATAAACAAATTATCTAATCATCATTATCATCAATTATGCTATCAAGGCTAAGGAAAGTGCTGACGAAAATGCAAAAAAGTTATTTTAATCCCTGACGCAAAAGGAGGGGATTTTTTTTACGGCAATTCTAACTGATTTAAATAGATTTTCCCAGTCATAGTTATTTCAACTTTTAAAATAGGACGAGGTCCTCAATTCAACCTTTTTTTTGTATTTATGTTGCTCGATATCTCCAAGAATAGTGAATCGATTTTCAATTTCTCTTTAATCAATCGTGTATAACTCCGCGATGGTCCCATTGACACCAAGATGATGGGATCTTGGATATCGAGTGAAGTTTTACATTTTCAATTTGGTGACCATCCAGGACAGCGTTTTCGAACGTCTACCAGCTCCTGGCAGAAGGGGGAAGCTGCCTGCTAATATTCCTGGGCTACTTCAAGCCGTATGAGAACTATCGGACTCTCTCTCGCACGCCCAAATGGGGCGTGGACCTGAAGGATGCACAAACAAAGTTCATGTCGCCTTATCATGATTCGCAGGTTAGTCTCTGTAGGATGGAATAAGTTTTTGTCAAAAACGTAAGTTTTCGGTCATTCTTACTTTTTTAGATCTAGATCTAATAACCGTAGCCGATTTTTTTCAATGGAATTTCAATTCCAATATTCCTGTTAATAACAAGTGACTCTTTCAGTGCCATAAAAATAACACGTTAATTTGAATTAGGCTTTAAATTTTGACAATGTCCGTTTTGGTCTTTTACATTGCCCTTTCAACTGATGGCCGTTGGGGTGGAAAGGTTCTCGAGTGGCAATCATGTACCGAAAGGCGCATCGTGGGTAGACTCCTCAGACAAGGTGGACTTATTACCCGGTGAAGGCTGCAGGAGTCCGCCAAATGCGGGTGGCGCGGAATCGGTCATTATACACCGTGTTTTTTTTTAATTCCGTTAAATTTAACAGGCTGCTTGCCACGTTAATTGGAGCTACTCGGTATATTGCTTTTAGTCGAATTCGATAAAAAAAAATCGGTTTTCATAATTATATAATAAATGAAATGGTAAGTGTGAGACAACCTTAAGAATAGGATCTCAGGTGACTGACGGCACATGTCAAAATAAGTTTCACTAGGATGTAATAAAGGTTGAAATACACTTGTTCAGTCATTAAACTTATTTTTTTAATGACTCAAAAACAGTTAGAGTTAAGACACTAGTTTCTTAGAGAAATTGATTATTTATGACCTAAATAAGCTTCCCTTTAACTTAACGGAAATAAATAAAAACACGGTGTATAATTATGGCAATCTTTGGGGGCAGTGGAAGTCTTTCCGCTGATATATTGATGATGACATTTTTACTCATAGAAACCTTTTATTGCAGGACCCAAAGCAGGAAATAATTGAGCTGATGAAGCGGGTTGGCTTCAAGGACATCAACGTCAGACTGCACCACAAGACTTTTAGTTACGCTGGCGTCAAAGATTTCCAGAGTAAGTAATTTAGGACTCGAAATAAACAAGAAACCAACGCTCGTCGTTTTTCTTCGAATGATTATTTGACTTCGTTGAACACAGCGATGTTAACGGTGCAAAGATGTTGGAAAGCTCATTGCCACGGGAAAATTGAAAGGGCCACTATATTTTTTATTTATTATTTTTTAGTTATTTTTTAGTTTAGTTAGCAGATACTTGAAGCTCATCGAGAGTCTGAAGGACAAGGGAATAGTTATTTATTATACAAGGGGGCAAAGTTGTTGTTTAACTGTCGTGCCAATATTGAGACCTGAGCTAGCGAAAGATTCCAAAATTGAGCCACGAGCGTAGCGAGTGGTTCAAAAACTGGAATCTTGAGCATTGCGAAGGTCTCAAGGCACGAGAGTTGAACAAACTTTGCCGCCAAGTGTAATACAACTTTTTTCCCCTCACTATCGCGAGGAAATATGATTACAAATCTCATCCAAATGTAAATTAACTTAAAGAAACTATTTGAAACTCAATGTCGAAACGTATCGTAGAATAGAGTTACTTATGGAAATTAAATATTGCCAATGGCTTACAAAGTCACATGAGAAACGACCAATTTAACATGTGAGCTCCGATTGCGCATGTTTACTACGGTCATACAGATCCACTTATACTAGGCAGTAGGGGGCTATAGGAATTAGAGAAATGTCAAATTACTTTATTCACAAGTGTATAAAAAGCGTTTTTACCCGCTCGTATTAAAGGATAAACGAGCGCTTTACGAGCTAGTGAGGGGAAAATGATTTTATGTTACACACAAGTAAAAATAAAATGGTTTTTGACGGCATATATACAGGGCGTCCCACGGCGATGCCACATGGAGGGAAAGTACCTTAAATATCATAGATAGCGTATTTTGCTGAAAGAAGACTTCATTTTATTTTTAAGACTTAGTAAAGTTGCATTCAAAGTTTTTCAAAAAATTACTTGCTTCACCCGGAAATCGAACCAACTACAATTTTTTTACAAATTTGAACCAAACTTTTTTGGTTATTCTTTTAGTTTTAGATACTATGTTTCTTAAGGAAAATTGTTATTTTTTATCTATTCTTTCGAATGACAGAATAAAATTACGAAAAATTTTTTTTTTGTTTTAAAGTAGGTTCGATGCCTAGAAAAAGCAAATTTTTTTTTGGATTTTTTAAAATGCAGTATTATTTAATTTTCAAAATAAAATAAAGTCTTCTTTCAGCAAAATACGCTATCTATGATATTTAAGTTACTTTCCCTCCATGTGGCATCGCCGTGGGACGCCCTGTATACATTTGTCAACACCAAAACTCTTCCCGTGGGTGTCGTACGAATAAGAGTGTCGACTTGGAAGGGATGAGGCTGAGAGTGTCACTGCCCCTTTATTAATCGAAGATTTATGATTATTTTTGTCTTCGACGTCTATTATGTAATCTATTTTATTGCAGAACTAGCGACCCGCCCCGGCTTCGCACGGGTACTATACCTACATAAAAACCTTCATCTTGAATTAATCTACCTATTAAAAAAAATCTCATCAGAATCCGTTGCGTATTTTTAAAGATTTAAGCGTACAAAGGGACATAGGGACAGAAAAAGTGACTTTATTTTATACTATGTAGTGATTCATTGATTCATTCACTCTTCAAATAACGCCCTCGCCGGAATTAATGGAACTATGTAATTTTGCTCCCACGTGTCATAGTCTATTCTTTCAGATATGATGAAATGCCTGAATCCCTTCGAGGGTCTGCAGGACAAGTGGGAGGAGTTCATGGAGGACTACTTGCGGCTGGAGCCCGAGGCGGGCAGCATCAGCTATAAGCTGCTGGTCGTCCATGGTGCCAAGTAGAGCCGGGCTTATGGTACCATTCATCAGGAGAATCTAAAAAAATGTAAACAAATTTTGGCAGAGTTTGATGATGTCATGTCTTTGACACATATCGTGAATTACGTTCGCAGATGTATTTTTATGTTAATACTAATAAAAATCAGAATCAGCCGTATGGTGACAGTAAGAATACATTTGTCACCACCCCAACTCCTCCTGCGGGTGTCGTAAGAGTCGACTGAGTCAACGAACTGAAGCACGAACGAATACGAGCGAATGCTTTTTAGGGCCGCTTTTTATTTTGCTATAGTTTTTTTTTAAAATTCAAATTTGGATATTTTCATATTTATTTTTTTCTAGGTACTCGGAATCGCGAGCTCTTTCGATCCTCATTAGCAGAAAAAAGTGTCCCGAGAATTCCGTACATTTTTTTTTCTTCCACTGAGTTACGGTCGAAGTCTTGAGTAAGGATGAAAAATAGTAACTCAATGTATTTTTTTTGGGACACTTTTATTTCTATCAGGATCGATAGAGCTTGTGATTCTAAGTATTTTAAAAAACGACAGCCAAATAAAAATCCGCCCTTTAGGCAACTGTGCGCACGCTCGTCCGTCGTTTTGCTTATTATACATAATAAGATGCGTTATTAAACTATATTGACATGATGACTCATTATGTACAGACAGACACATGATACATACAGACAGTCGACGTCAAATAAATAAATAATTACGGTTTAAGTACCAAAAATATCTTTACACGACTTAAGGTCCTTGACATTAAGGTCATGTAAATATATTTTTGGAACCTAAACCGTAATCATTATCTTTGACGTCGACTGTACATGAGCTGTACTATTTAGGAAATTTAAAATATTACCACTCCCGTGTCAATATATAAAGGAAGCCTGTCTATTTGTTAAAGAGAACTCTAATTACTTTATAAACCATTGTGAGACAAGTACGAAGCATACAAGAACACAATACAAAAATCTAGTGTATTGTCCTCCTAGTCGCTGTTACATTTATAAGAAAAACTGCTATAACATAACATGTTTATAACCTTATATAATAATTTACCTAATGAAATTAAATTAGAGGAAAAATCATTTAAAATTAAGCTGACCCAGTGGCTACAAGAAAAATGTTTTTATAGCATTAGGGAATATTTAACAGTATAGAATAGGTAGAATTAGGCTTTTAATAAGTATCTAGGTGATGCTCTTTGCATGTACTTGCATGTACTATTTTCACACCTGCATGCAGGTTGGATACGATGAACCTATTTTAAATTATAAGATCTTGTAATTGTACCGTATTCATGCAAATAAACTATTTTGATTTTTTTTTGAGTGTACAGTCGACGATACATATTATAGCATAATAATATTCTTTATTATATTAATAGCATAACAAATACAGGGTGTTCGTTTCGATTTGCTATAAATTAGATAGGTTACTTGGGCCATTAATAGAAGTTGTCTAGTATATCGGCTTTCGGAAAATTCAATAAAAAATATTTTTTATGTTATCATACATAATAAATGAAATGGTAAGTGTGAGAGAACCTTAAGAATAAACTAAAAGTTAATCTCAGGTGACTGACGGCACATGTCAAAATAAGTAACATTGGAATGTAATAAAGGTTGCAATACACATGTTCAGTGATTAAACTTATTTTTTTAATAACTCAATAACGGTAAGAGTTAATACACTAGTTTCTTAGAGAAATTAATTATATTTGACCTAAATAACCTTCCCTTAAAGTTATAGCATATGAAGAATAACACGCTGTATAGCATATTCATATTATTATTATAGCATAATAATTTCTTTAGCATACAGATAGGGAGTTTTAGTATTATTTTTTTGAAGGACGGCTTGAATGTACCCGTCGGCGACTTAGTTACACCACTGTAAGCTTATTTGTGTATTATTTATTAAATAAATAGATAAAACATTTTTTTTGAACTAACCTACCTTTGACCCTAACTAACTTACCTTGGATATAAAACATTATATCGATACGAGGGTTCCAGCGGCATTCCCTCGCTGTATCGCTTTGATGATACAGTCAAAGGCAAAGAAGGTGTATATAAAAATGCTCGAAAATATGTCCCAGTGCACTTGAGTTCTACACAGAACGTAAGGAACATCGTAGCATATTTATAAGAGGATTCGTTCGATTGAGTTCGATATTTTTGCACTTGACTGTACGTTGTGTTCAATATTTAGATTGAAAGTAAATTAAAAGCAACCCGTGTGTAGTGTGTGTATTATGGATATTAGGAATAAATATCGGAAGATTATTTTGACAACTTTTAATTGTAAAAGTGTCAAGCGTTGTGCTGATAATATTAGAGAATTGTGCAAAAAGTCCGACATAATTGCCTTACAGGAAACCTGGCTGCTGCCTCATGACATTCCATACTTAGGTACGATAAGTCGAGATTTTTTATACACTGGTACTTCGGCTGTGGACACGTCGGCGGGCATAGTACGAGGGCGGCCCTATGGAGGGGTTGCGCTGCTATGGAGGTCTGATTTGTTTCCGTGTGTATCGGTGATAAAGTGCAATAATCCCCGTTTGTGCGCGGTTAAAATAATAACTAATGATCGGCCGTTTGTAGTAATATCAGTGTACATGCCTACAGATTGTGCAGAAAACTTACCTGAGTTTACGGATTGCCTCAGTGCGGTAAGTGCGATTATTGACGAATACGGTATAGAGTCAGTGTATGTATTAGGAGACCTTAATGCGCACCCCGGCGAATTATTTTTCAATGAGATGATGAACTACTGTGATGATCAGACATGGTGTTGTGTAGACGTAAACCGTCTTGGACTTTCATCTGATACTTTTACATTTATTAGTGAAGCACACAAATCCAAGAGGTGGTTAGACCATGTTATTGTGTCGCAGTCTGCTTTGTGTACTGTTTGTGATATTTATGTAGATTATAACGTACTTTGGTCTGATCACTTTCCCGTTACAGTTGAATGTAACATTGATTGTTTAAAACCTAGGTTAGCGGTGTCTAGTCCTATAAAACGCAATTATGCGGTTTGGGGAGAAAGATCAAAGGAACAGATTGCGCTGTATACAATGGAATGTAACAATAGATTAAGACATATTCAGTTACCTTCTGAATTTATAGAATGTGGTGACACATACTGTAAAAAAATGAGTAAAAAAAGTTTTAAGTTAAACGGTTTTTATTGCACCAAAAACTAGAAAATAAAAATTTGTTGTAACTAACCGTAAATGCTAATTTCTGTAGATCAGTCACGTGAACTTATTAAGTATCACTGTAGTATTCCCAAGTCGGATGCTGAAAGCCACGTTTAGCCTCTATGTCAGTGGATTAAACGTTAATCGGAAACTTTTACCAAACTGAAATAAAAACGTGGGGCGTACGCAATTGTGATTAAGTCACTATAGTTTTTAAGAACACACATAGAAATCAAGACAGCGATAGTGTAATAAGTTTTGTTCTGGCCTTGATAAAAGTTATTTACCTCTGCAGAAGTGTTGGAACAGATGGATGATTAATTGCAAAATTAAAGCTACAATACATATTTTGAACTTGTATGTTTCTTTATAATAACGCCCCACGTTTTTATTTTAGTTTGGTAAAAGTTTCCGATTAACGCTTAATCCACTGACATAGAGGCTAAACGTGGCTTTCAGCATCCGACTTGGGAATACTACAGTGATACTTAATAAGTTCACGTGACTGATCTACAGAAATTAGCATTTACGGTTAGTTACAACAAATTTTTATTTTCTAGTTTTTGGTGCAATAAAAACCGTTTAACTTAAAACTTTTTTTACTCATTTTATTTTCAAGTTTTTAGTGCAATTGTTAAGATAATTTCCGATACTATACCTTATCTTATTCTAGATCAAAGATGTTGTTTGTAAAGGTGCGGTTAAACTAAAAGAGCATTCGCTGTTCTAACCTCCCACTCTACGAAATTCAATCGGTAAACAAAACGTGATTGGTTGATTTCGTAGAACGAGCGCTAGAACAGCGAAGTTCTTTTGGTTTAAACGCACCTTGATATGCAATACAATTAAGCATGCTAGCGTTTAACTCTCGCGCTTTAATTACGACACATATGTAAACGTAATGGACATTATTTTATGTGTAAGTAACGAGAGGGAATCCCTGCTGAATAGATATTTTTAGAAATCCGACACTAAAAAAATGTCAGCTTGTATGCCCGAAGTGTCTCAAAATGGATGTGTTATTCATACAACACCATAACAGAGATCTGACAATAAGGAATATATCAATCAATTTGGTTTATTGAGAAAATCAAGTTTAAATTTTTATATTGTACACATTACACAAGTCGAATTTCGAGACTATAAAATATAAACTCATAGTGTCAGTCGACCAACCGGAGGACCGCAGGTCTGACGGAAAGTTCGACGCGAACCGAGGGCCCAAAGGGTCAATCCATGCTCATCAACCGGAGGGCCATAGGCTCGACGGCACTATGGCACGCACTACATGAACCGACGACACGCCCTACGCGAACCCGAGGGGTATACTCATACTCTCAGTCTTATCAACCGGGTGACTGCAGGTCCAAAGGCATGCCCTATGCGATCCACTGACGTTGTCACTCTATCAGCTGGAGGGCCGAAGGCCCGACGGCTTGCCCTATGCTACGCGATCCACTCATGCTGTCACTCTATCAGCTGGAGGGCCGCAGGCCCAACGGCTCGCCCTTCGCTACGCGATCTACCCACGCTATCACTCTATCAGCTGGAGGGCCGCAGGCCCGACGGCTCACCCTACGCAAACCACTCACGCTGTCACTCTATCAGCTGGAGGGCTGCCGGCCCGACGGCTCACCCTACGCGAACCACTCACGCTGTCACTCTATCAGCTGGAGGGCCGAAGGCCCGACGGCTCATCCTACGCGATCAACACACGCTGTCACTCTATCAGCTGGAGGGCAACAGGCCCGACGCGACGGCTCACTCTACGCAATCCACTCACGCTGTCACTCCATCAGCTGGAGGGCCGCAGGCCCGACGGCTCACCCTACGCGAACCACTCACGCTGTCACTCTATCAGCTGGAGGGCCGCAGGCCCGACGGCTCACCCTACGCGAACCACTCACGCTGTCACTCTATCAGCTGGAGGGCCGCAGGCCCGACGGCTCGATCTACGCGATCCACTCACGCTGTCACTCTATCAGCTGGAGGGCCGCAGGCCCGACGGCTCGATCTACGCTATCCATTCACGCTGTCACTCTATCAGCTGGAGGGCCGCAGGCCCGACGGCTCGATCTACGCGATCCACTCACGCTGTCACTCTATCAGCTGGAGGGCCGCAGGACCGACGGCTCGATCTACGCTATCCACTCACGCTGTCACTCTATCAGCTGGAGGGCCGCAGGCCCGACGGCTCGATCTACGCTATCCACTCACGCTGTCACTCTATCAGTCGGAGGGCCGCAGGCCCGACGGCTCGCCCTACACGAACCCGAAGGCCCGAGGAGTGAACTCATACTATCAACAAGCGGACCGCAGGTCCGGCGCCACGTCCTACGCGAACTACCCGCGCTCTCAGCGGTTATGGCACACTAATAGCGGTTATAGTAATATTGCAGTATCAGATTTGAGGATTTGGAAGTGTGTATTCAATGTATATGTTTAACCCATCAGCTAAAGCATTACTTTAAATTCAACATGTCAATAAACATGGCGGTTATGGCAGGCAGTGGCACGTGCGTGTCTCAGCAGCATCAGGTTTGAGGAGTTGGAAGTCAGTATTAGATCCGTCTGTTTCTTTTCGTCCAATATTCCGCAGGGTTTGAAGACGAAAGTCAGTGTATGTTGGCAATGATGACATACGGTACTAGCTAAACCATGGTCGCTTACAATGGGCCTCATAAGTAGGCTCTATGTCACCCAAAGGGCAATGGAGAGGGCTATGCTAGGAGTCTCTTTGCGATATGGGATTAGAAATGAGACCATCCGCAGCAGAACCAAAGTAACAGTGGGCGGGGCTCGTTGCACGTGGAACCGATGGCCATTGGGGCGGTAAGGTTCTCGAGTGACGGTCACGTACCGGAAGGCGCAGCGTAAGTAGGTCCCCCAAAAGGTGGAATCATGACCTGGTGAAGGTCGCTGGATGCGGGTGGCACAGGGCCGGTCCTTGTGGCAATCTTTGGGGGAGACCTATATTCACCAGTGAACGTCTTTCATCTGATATGATGATGATGATGATAATGAAATCCGTATGTTTCTACCGAATATCTAAAGCAGTACTTAAAAAACTACATATCGCTAAACCTAGCGGTTGTGGCAGGCAGTAACACTGGAGTATCAGATTTGAGGAGTTGGACGTCAGTATTAAATTCGCATGTTTCTACTTAATATATAAAGAACTTCTTTAAAATCAAGATATCGATAAAAGATAAACCTTACGGTTATTGTGGGCAGTACTGCAGCATCAGGAGTGAGGAGTTGGAAGTCAAGATCAGGCTGTTAGTATTTGATTATGCCAAACATGCTGTACTTTCATTTTCACGTGTCTAACACTCTCGGTTAAGGTAAGCAGTACGTCTGCAGCATCAGGCTTTGAGGATACAAGGATACAAATATTATAATATTGCATTGTCATGGAGACTTGATAAGATTTCCAAATTTTATTGATTTCGGTGCAGTAGAAGTGGTCAAAAAATCGATCACAAGATTTGAAGCATCGACGACAGTTGATACGCGGTGAAGTTAATAAAAACCGTTTAAAAACGATGTCATCATACTATTTTAAATAACTTGTATTGTGATATTATATCTGCCCTATGTGAGTCCGCAATAATTAGTAATAGATCTATCGAGCGTAATAAACCTTACAAAAATACTAAGCGTCGTATTATTGGTTGGAACAAACACGTCAGGGAGGCTCATGGGAGGGCAAGGCAGTCATTTATGGAGTGGGTTTATGCTGGTAAACCAACAATAGGTATTCAGTTTGAAAAAATGTGTGTAGACAGACGTCTATTTAAATCTAAATTAAAATGGTGCCAAGATCATCAACACCAAATTAAAATGGATATATTGGCTACACATCATTCAAAAAAAGTCTTTTCTGCCTTTTGGAAGTCGACCAATAAATTGAATGTACGGCCTGGCCTTCCCGTGAGTGTCGATGGTGTTAATGACCCGAGGGAAATTGCCAATGTTTTCAAGGAGCATTTTACTGTGAAGCCCAACTTAGACTCATGTACGAACGATGGCGTCTCTGAGGCTGTGAATGACAATAAGGTGATGACAATAATGGCCTGCGAAGTGGCGAAGGCCATTAAGTCAATATCGGGAGGCAAATCACCTGGTCATGACGGCCTCAGTGTCGAGCATCTGCGCTATGCTGGTCAACATATAGCGGGAGTGCTGGCAATGTTATTTTCTCTATGCGTTGCACATTCTTATCTGCCCCCTGATTTAATTAAAACAATAGTTGTGCCAGTTGTAAAAAATAAGACCGGGGACTTATCTGATAAGTGCAACTATAGACCTATATCACTTGCCACTATTGTTGCAAAAGTGCTTGACAGTGTGCTTGATGCTCAATTAAGCAAAGTACTTGTGTTACAGGATAATCAATTTGGGTTCAGACCCGGACTCTCTACTGAAAGTGCTATTTTGAGCCTTAAACACACTGTTGCGTACTATGTAACTAGAAACACACCGGTCTATGCTTGCTACCTTGACCTGTCGAAGGCATTTGATTTGGTTTCCTATGACCTACTCTGGAAAAAGCTCGAGTCAGTGAACTTACCTCGTGAACTCATATTTCTGTTTAGGTATTGGTATGGAAACCAGATCAACTATGTGCGGTGGGCTGGCACGCTATCGGAGTCATATAGCATGAAATGCGGTGTGAGACAGGGGGGTTTGAGCTCTCCAGCGCTTTTTAACCTATATATAAATGAGCTGATTGTCGCGCTCAGCAACATGCATATAGGATGTCACGTGGATGGCATTAACGTTAATAATCTGAGTTATGCCGATGATATGGTGTTGCTGAGCGCGTCAGTGTGCGGCATGAGAAAACTGCTTAAAGTTTGTGAAGACTATGCGATAGCTCACGGGCTAAGATATAATGTCAGCAAAAGTCAGTATATGGTCTTTGGGGTTAGTGCTATTTTACCATCTGAGGTACCACCCATTCGTTTGAATTCGGTGAGTCTCGAGAGAGTGTATAAGTTCAAATACCTGGGGCATATACTTACCACTGACCTCAAGGACAATACTGATATTGAACGTGAACGTAGGGCCTTGTCGATAAGAGCGAATATGATTGCCCGCAGGTTTGCACGCTGCTCTAGTGACAGTAAAATTACCCTGTTCAGGGCGTATTGTACTACTTTTTATACGTGCACTCTGTGGAGCAAGTTTACAAAGAAGTCGTACAGGGCCCTACAAGTTCAATATAACAATGCGTTCCGGGTGTTGATGGGGCTGCCGCGCTTTTGCAGTGCGTCACAGATGTTCGCTGACGCGCACGTCACCTGTTTTAAAGCAGCGATGCGCCTGCGAGCGGCATCGCTGGTGCGGCGTGTGCGCGCCAGCCCCAACACCATCCTGGCCATGATTGCGGACAGGATTGACTGTCCGTATATTGTGCACTGTTGTAGACTTCACGAGCCCAGTAACGCTTGTAATGATAAATAAAATAAAAAAATAGATTAGATATATATTGTTACTAACATAGGTTTATAAGATTTATTGTATTTTTTAACATACTATGAGCCACGAGCTTGAAATAAACGTTTATTTAATTTAATTTAATTTAATTTAATTATTTTATTAACATAAGGCCTACGGTGTCGACATAATAATAAATAAATAAATATCTTGGAACATCTTACACAAATCGACCTAGTCTCGCGGTAAGCTCAATTAAGGCTTGTGATGTGGGTACCAGGCGACAATATACATAATAGATAGATACATATAGATACTTGATTACATAGACAGCCATGACCAAGGAACAAATATTTGTAATAAATAAATATACAAATAATGCCCTCGACTGGATTCGAACCCGGAACCTCCAGTTTACTAGGCAGGGTCACTACCAACTAGGCTACGGAGGCTGACAATGATGATATGACTGATTATATGGATTCGAGTTATTAGTAAGTTCCGAAACTAAATAAAATACTTGAACTATGAATTAGTAAAAATAAAGTATTCGTATCTAACGTACCTATGTGTAGCAGTTTGATTTTATTATTAACTGAGATGAAGAGTGATGACGTATTAACTTTCGGAGGAAAAATAATAAGTATGAGTTATGAAATACCTACCTGACTGATATCAATCATATTAATTGCAAATCATCATCATCATCATCATCAGCCAATTGACGTCCACTGCTGGACATAGGCCTCCCCCAGAGAGTTCCACAAAGATCGGTCGTGAGCTGTCCGCATCCATTGGACACCCGCAACCTTTACCAGGTCGTCGCTCCATCTTGTGGGGGGCCTTCCCACGCTGCGCCGTCCAGTGCGTGGTCGCCACTCGAGAACACGCCGACCCCACCGGTCATCGGTCCTCCGGGCAATATGGCCAGCCCACTGCCACTTCAACCTGGCGATTCTTCGGGCTACGTCAGTCACTTTCGTTCTTCTGCGGATCTCGTCATTCCTGATGCGATCTCGCAGAGAAACCCCGAGCATTGCCCTCTCCATCGCTCGTTGAGTGACTCTGAGCCTCCTAATGAGTCCCATAGTGAACGACCACGTTTCAGATCCGTAAGTAATCACTGGCAACACACACTGGTCGAAGACTTTCGACTTGAGACACTGCGGTATATTGGACGAGAAGATATTGCGTAGTCTCCCGAACGCCGCGCCGCCCAACCCAGTCTGATTCGACGATTGATCTCCTTCTCGAAGTTGGACTTACCCAGCTGGACTGTTTGTCCCAGGTATACATATTCGTCAACAACTTCGAGTGTAGAGTTTCTAACTTTCACTGGAGTTGGTATCACATGGACGTTCGACATGATCTTCGTTTTGTCCATGTTCATCTTAAGACCAACATCTTCAGAGACTCTACTGAGATCATCGAGCATAGTACTTAAGTCCTCCATGGTCTCAGCCATGACCACTATATCGTCGGCAAACCGAAGGTGAGTGATGTACTCGCCATTGATGTTAATGCCAAATCCCCTCCAGTCCAGAACCTTGAAAACATCTTCCAGTGCAGCGGTGAACAATTTAGGAGAGATAACATCTCCTTGTCTTACTCCTCGCTGCAATGGAATCGGTTTCGAGCTCCGGTCCTGGAGGCGAACTGACATATTGGCGTTTTCGTACAGGCACTTCAACACTTCGATGTACCGGTAGTCTACTTGGCACCGCTGGAGAGACTGTAGTACAGCCCACGTCTCGATCGAATCAAAGGCCTTTTCGTAGTCCACAAACGCTAAGCAGAGGGGCAAGTTATACTCTTCGGTCTTCTGTATAACTTGACGGATCGTGTGTATGTGGTCTACGGTGCTGAAGCCTTTTCTGAATCCGGCTTGTTCAGGAGGCTGGAAGTCGTCGAGCCTGCGTGTGAGACGGTTTGTGATGACTCTCGAAAACAACTTATAGACATGGCTCAGAAGCGTGATGGGTCTGTAATTCTTTAACAGGGTGTTGTCACCCTTTTTGAAGAACAACACCACCACACCTCTGTTCCATGCCTTTGGCGTTTTGCCTCTAAAGATGGCGGAATTAAACAGCTTTTGAAGGGCCCTAAGGACTGGTTTCCCACCCGCCTTCAGGAGTTCGGCTGTTATTCCGTCATCGCCTGGTGCCTTATTGTTTTTGAGTTGTTTGAGAGCCATCCTAATCTCGTACAGGCTGACGTCCGGTATATCTTCGGTATGGTGTCGAGTCAATTTAGCTCGTGGGTCGTTAGCTAAATTGGAGATGGGTCTTCGTGTTGATGTGTACAGCTGTCCGTAAAAGCTCTCTATCTCACTCAAAAGCTCAGGTTTGGATGAAACGATCCTACCGTCCCCAGTCTTCAGCTTCGCAAGCCAGCTCTGACCAATAGACAAATCTCTAGCAAAAACTTTAGAGCCTTTGTTCCGGTCAATAGCCTCTTTAATACGGTTGGTATTAAATTGGCGTATGTCGCGGGTGATCGACTTGGAGATTTGTCTATTGAGCCGGCGATATGATGCGGCATCTTCTGGGGATTGTAGAACCATTTCACTCCTTTCCTTCATGAGCTTTAGAGTTGGATCAGAGAGCCTCTTATTGCCTTTCTTCCGCTGGGTCTTAAAGAACTTTGACCCAGTGGAATAGACAGCTGCCACAAACCCGTCGTTATACTCATCCACATCCACGTCGCTGGGTAGGCAATCGAAACGATTTTGCAGTTCGAGCTGGAAGCTCTCGGGGTTTTGGAGTTGGATCGGTGCTGGTCGGAGCGTAGACTTTATCAATCGAGATCGCTCTAGCTTGACGCTTATATTTAATATGCCCCTTACAAGGCGGTGATCGCTTCCGGTTTTAACCGCGTTGATCACAGAGACATCATTAAATATATGCTTCTTAGTCGACATGATAAAGTCAATCTCGTTTTTGGTTGCACCATCTGGGCTCATCCAGGTCCACTTCCTGTGTTCTCGCTTCTTGAAGAAGGAGTTCATCATGTAGAGTCCCTCCTTCTCCATAAAACTGGCCAGTAAGTGACCCCGGTGATTACGAGACCCAACCCCAAATTGCCCCACTCTCAGCTCATCATCGTTTCGCTTGCCCAATTTCGCGTTAAGGTCCCCCATAACGATGGTGAAGTAGGTTTCAGGACTGTGCATGGCTTTTGATATGTCCTCATACACAGCTTCTACCTCTTCGTCGGAGTGTGAAGAAGTCGGAGCGTAGACCTGTATGACCTTCAACGAGTACCGCTTGGATACTCTGAGTATAAGGTACGCCACCCTAGTCGACACACTCTCGATCTTCACCACGTTGCTCACGAGGGACTTGTGGACGAGGAACCCGACACCTCCCTGGGACTGTTGGTCGCCCTCCCGGAAATAGAGCAGGTTACCGGACTTGAGGGTTATCGTGTCCTCGCCCTCTCTTCGGACTTCCGATAGCCCAATAACGTCCCATCGTAACCCGCTCAGGTCTTCCTCGAGCTCAGCCAATCTCTCGTCTGTCCGCAGTGTGCGCGTGTTAAGTGTTGCCAGGGCCAAAGGTTGTCGGTGGTGGTAGCCGGATCTTCGCCGGAGATTCTTCGCACCCCTGACTCCGCTAGTGCCCTGACCGCTACCAAAGCCAGAGCACCGGGAGTCGCCGGAACCTCGGGGCCATTTTTTGTGTGTGCTTGTCATAGGGGGTAAATGCCATAATCGCCACGCTTGGCAGGCGGGTTGGCGATCGCAGTTTAGTACACCGCATTACAGGGATGCTGCTGCCCATCCACCGGTGGTTTTACGCGGTGGTTGCCGGTGGTTTGCACGGGTGCAAATAATGTTATCATATTTTTAATCTTTATAAAGTCACCGACCATAGAAATTGCCAACGATATAAACAACCTTTCAATTAAATACCGTAAACAGCTACAACTTTGCCAACCTGCCACAAGTTTGCCTGTTTTGGAAAAACTGACTTTTCTACTATAAACCGTTATCTAATTCTTACTTCTATAAATCGTGAAAGATGTAGAATTTATCTGGCTACCCATTTCAATATATAACTTCATGGAAACACATAGTTTTGAAGTAATCCTGTGTCAACTCTTGGAAAACAGCAACGTGTTTTTGTGGTAATTTTAGCCCGCTCCCGTTTTTTGAGGTTGGCGGCCGAGGATATGTATTCCCAAGCCCTTTGCATGTGGGGTTTTGAGGGAATAATCGGATTTGGCCCAGCCCGCCAGGCATCCTTGGCTTCATCAAGGCACGCGATCTCACAGTTTGTTGCCGAAAAGGCCAAGATTTTTCCTACGAGATCTGACGAGCCATGAACTGAAGACAAGAATGCAGGCAAAGCTATACTAGCAATTTTTCGTGTTCCAAGACCACCAAATCTGATTGGCAGCGAGTCTGATTGGATTCGAGTTGAGACTTTAGAAGGCAGTCAGTTGGTTGAATGACGTTCGGAAATTTCCAAACTGGACTGCAACGTAACAAATAAGTAAATTTAGGGATGAGGGTGCAAAATTTAAGAATGAATAAAGCGGACTGGCTGCTAATTTTTGTTAAACGTTCCGAATTATCGCGAAATTTAGACATGCACTTATTCAAAACGGTTGGAATAGCCTCATCAAAGATGGGTGAGCCGAGGAGGTGCAGATTGTCCTTGGATAGAATTTTGATACCTGGGGCTAAACTTGGGCTAAGATGGGGTGCCGATGAAGTTTCAATATTATCAGAGATATACAATTCACATTTATCAAAATTAATTTTTAGACCAATTATCACTAAATTTTTGCGTAATTTCAGTTAAATCATCTAAGACAGTCTGGGAGTCTCCGCCGAGGGTGCCATCATCCAGGTACCACACATTTAGCTTGGACCTAAGATTGTGTATAGTTGAATTTATAGCCAAACTGAATACTGCGGGGCCCAAAGGATCGCCTTGTTGACAACCCACGGCAGAGAGAATTTCAGTACTATTGAGAACTAATTTGGTAGGGGTATGATAACATTGTAGGAGGAAATTGTAAATCTCTGGTACATGAATTTTAATCTCATTTAGAATTGTGTCCCTGTTAACTGAATTAAATGCATTCTTAACATCCATCTTCAGAAGAACCTCACACGAGTCACATTTGACGAAAGTGCGAACAGCATGGACCGCAGCCTCGCAGCCTCCACGGGTACCGAAACCCACCTGTATAGGCTCGAAAAGCTTTTGCAGCTTGGCTCGTGTATAACGTACGCAGATTTTGGAAGCTGATCTCCGAAAAGTGGAGCCCACTGCTATAGGGCGCACGCCGCCATCCTTTTTTTTCAGTGCGATGAGATTAGCTCCATATAATACGGGCGTCACGTCAGGGCAGACATCTCCTAGAACCATAAGGTTTATTAGTTTTACAATGGTTTCAGTCAATTGCTTGCCGGCTATTCCAGTACCGTGGCTTGTGAGGTCTATGAGGTGTTGAGGGGAAATACCATTTAAACCTGAGGCTGAACCTTTTGGAAAGGAAGCGAGAGCTAACGTTACGTCCTCCTCTTTGGCGTGTATACAAGCTGAAGGGTCTGAAGGAGGATCGACAAAGATAGGGGTGGAAGGGCCTGGAGGGTGTTTTGCCTGTAAGGCAGCTATCGTTTCAGGGGTATCAGAAGCCAGAGTGTCGTTAGAGAAAAGAAGCCGCGCCGCTCCTTTAAGGTCTCCGTCGCGTACTTTCTCCTCTACTTTTTCGAAGATTTTATATTGTGTACCGCGATTTTGG
This sequence comes from Thaumatotibia leucotreta, assembly GCA_025490895.1. Classification (NCBI taxonomy): domain Eukaryota; kingdom Metazoa; phylum Arthropoda; class Insecta; order Lepidoptera; family Tortricidae; genus Thaumatotibia; species Thaumatotibia leucotreta. The sequence continues at coordinate 21,122 of JALPQI010005521.1, forward strand.
AAGGAACGATAAGCTGAAGGTAAATCAGGTGCTTCAATGTTATTTTCGATTTTTTGAGTAAGGCTAATATTTTTGTTATTTTCGGGAACATGTAAGATTTTAAACGAGAACGTTAAAAGGTCACGCCAGGAGTCGAAATCGTTCTCTCTAACACATCTATTAATGGTATCCGATAGGACTTCAGCCACTGTGGACCTTGCGCCTCGGGGAATGCGTTTTACAAGGGGTGTGGAGCGTTTGAGATTCCCGAGAAGGGTCTGGAGAGGTACTGTAGGGTTTGATGATGATGAAGGAGTAACGGGGCCGATAGAGTTAAAGGATGGTTGAGCAGAAGGAGCAGGGTACACACGGGCATGATGGACGCGAGACTGATGTATGTGTAGACCTTTTGAATTTTTAAAAGTCTTGTTGCATACACAACAATCCATTTGAATACAATCTCAAAGAAGGGGCTAAGACTTAAAATAAACTTATAAAATAATAACTCACGTTAAATTTGGGTCAGTTGCCGAAACGGACTAAAGTAAGATAAAAATAAGCACCTTAACAAGAAATACCTAATAAAATAACACAATACACTTAATAAAATCACAATACACCAAATAATGAAAAGTAAATGTTTGTAAAAATATTATTTGACAGCTTATTGTCAAGTTGACGAGCAAGCAGGCAGGAATGCGGTCCGTGGTGCGCCGCCGCGGCGGGCGTCGGCAGCTAGGCCTTTGGCCACCTGTAGCGGAGGGCCGCGGCCGGGGCGTCCGTGGAGGCCTTTGACAAGGCGTTTTATATGCAGAGATCCATAATTTTTTTCTTTGACATACGTCGAATTCCACTGAAGGGCATTTTAATACACTTCAACAAATTAATTATAGGTTTTATTTTGAAAAAATGTAGCTGGACTATAAAATTGTTTGGATAAATGTTAAATTTAGGATCAGGTCTATTATTAAAATTATTTGAACATATTTATTTAAGAGAGCGTTTGTTGCGTGGCAGCTGTCAGATATGATGTCAGAATTAACAAATGGTTTCCATTTTTAAATACTCCTTCTATTACCATAATCAACAGGGCAATGATGCAGCATTTGGCTATAACTTTGACTGCAGTTTTAAATGCGTCTACAAGTCAAACTATTCGTAAAATGTTCGTAAGTATTTGGCGTATTTTTGACCTTAACACATTCGCGGACTCTACTCCAGACACAATAGAAGAAACAATGAGATTACGCCTATAGGCGTTTAGTGTCCGCGAAGGTGTTAATATGTGTGTATTTTGATCCAGATTTAGAAAGTCGCGGAAAACTTGTGTCTGACATCGAGAACACTTTATCTAGAGTCTCGTTATGGGGTCGGGATAACCTAGTCAGGTTCAACCCCACAAAGACACAAGTTTGCGCGTTTACCGCTAAAAAAAACCCATTTACTGCGGCTCCAGAGTTCCAAGACATAGCTCTTACCATGTCAGGGATTATTGGGATCCTCGGAGTCGACATTTCCAACGACGTCCAATTCCGATGTCACCTAGAGGGAAAAGCTACGCTGGCATCCAAAAAGCTCGGTGTGTTCAATAAAGCGAGGGGATACTTTACTCCGGGGCAAAGAATTCTGGTATATAAGTCTCAAGTCAGACCCCATATGAAGTATTGCTGTCACCTTTGGGCAGGAGCACCTGTGTACCAGCTTGCACCCTTTGACTCGGTTCAGAGACGAGCTGTCCGAATAGTCGACGATCCGAGACTCACAGGTGGTATTGAACCCTTAAGTCTAAGGAGAGATTTCGCCTCCTTATGTGTGTTCTATCGTCTGTACAATGGGTTGTGCTCTGAAGAACTGTTCGACATGATGCCAACGTCCACTTTTCATCATCGCACCGCTCGCCACCGACTGGGCGCTCATCCTCACACCTTGCAACCTAAATGGTCGCACACCGTGCGGTTTCAGAGGAACTTCCTCCCGCGGACGGTCCGTCTGTGGAATGAGCTCCCTGCCGAAGTTTTCCCGTTGGACTATAGTATGGGGTTCTTCAAAAGAGGAGTGTACAAGGTCTTATTGGGTCGGCAACGCGCATGTGACACCCCTGGGGTTGCAGGCGCTCATAGGCTACGGTGACTGCTTTCCATCAGGCGGGCCGTATGCTTGTTTGCCATCGACGTGGTATAAAAAAAAAGTTTAGATTAGCAATACAAACAAGATCACAGAATAGATAACATATAAATAAATAAATAAAATTAAATAAATATCTTGGGACATCTTACACAAATCTACCTAGTCCCACGGTAAGGTCAATTAAGGCTTGAGATATGGGTACCAGGAGACGATATATATAGGTAATAGATAGATACATACATATAGATACTTAAATACAGCCATGACCAAGGAACAAAATTTGTGATAAATAAATATACAAATAATGCCCTCGCCGGGATTCGAACCCGGAACCTCCAGCTTCGTAGGCAGGGTCACTACCAACTAGGCTACAGAGGCTGACAAAAAGTATACTGAGAGACTTATTTTTAAAAAACACGAATTTCTGTGCAGTGTTGTAGCATTTTACGGTACCATTATTGTAGCACTAAACTTATTGTTTTATTATTTTAACTCACATTAAGAATACAATATTTTCACATTCAAACGCAACACAGGTGCTTTGCAATATCTAAAATGACGTGTAAAATAAATTCATTTAATCACAGCGCAAATACTTTATTTACACTAGAGATGAATTGATTGTCGCTATAACTATACAAACAGTAGTAAATTTTGTTAATTTACTCTGCAACAAACTCTAAGAATCACTGTAAATTCAGTTGCAAAATGGGATCCCACAGGGATTGACGTTACACTCCCGTAAATAATCAATTACACCATCTTAAATAATAGATTAAAAATCAGGTTGCTAAACAATAATAATTGTTAATAAATTGCTTTAGTGATCTCTAAATTTAGAGACAATGAAGAAGTATTATTTTTTGTTCGGTGAAGGAAGCAAAGTTAATCAAATACTATGCGCCATATTAAGTAAGTAGTGATTCAAGTATTAAAAAAAAATAATCTGCATATTTCATGAAACAAAATCATTACGTCTTTCATTACATTATACTTAACTGCTAATCTTAAATAAAAAAGATTTGGTGAGTTAAGGAGTCATCTTAAATTTATTATTATTATTGTACACTGCTTAACTAGATGGACTTAATTTAGGTACTTACAGTTGTATTTGCACTATGCAAATGCCTGTTTGCTTGCTTTAACATGTATTTTTTTATCATGTTCCTCGCTTGACTACTGGTTCGACCCTCGATTGATTTTACTAATGTATCCGGGAATCGGCTGCCCAAAGTTGAAGTCAAGTATGTCCATTTTTTTCAGTTTTTGTTTTTTTGCATATTTTGAAAAAGGAACCGAAAATGCATTTTTCTGCATCAAAAATTTTCTTCTAAACCCCTTATTTTTGAATTTATAGACAAGAAATGTTTTCAGCTTTGTCGAATTTCCCTCAACATCTACGCTAAAACCAAGCATTTGGTCCAGATCCAAGCTGGAAAGCACTATCTCTAAATGAGATACTTGAAATTCAAATTGTCTCAGGAGATGCTTGATTTCAGCGTTTGGCTTTTAAACTAACCAGACGTTTATACGTATATTTTAAGATTTTTAAGTCATTAAAAATATTATGACCTTGCTGAAGTGTCAATGTAAAATGTATAGGAAAACATTCGATCTCAATAAAAGTCAGAAAAAAATATTATGTAGAATACTACCTATCAGGTTTGGTTATCAGCTTACCAGGCTCTCTCTGAGCCATAGCATAAGCCGGGAAAACGCTAGGAAGAAGAACTACCTATTAGGTTTGGTTATATGCTAATTAAACAATATTTTATCAGTTTGTCAATTTTACTACCATTTTATGGAAAAAAAATAAAAACAATATTTATGATAAGTTAGATAATTTAGGAATAAAATTGTCATTTATAATATTGTTAATAATTAGAATAGGAAGAACAGCAATAATACTGTTGTAGGGTTCCGTAGCCAAAGTGGCAAAAGCGGAAGTCATTTGCGTCCTGCCTGTGTGTCCGTCTGTATGTCACAGCGGTTTCTGTTGTAACTGTTTAGCGTACGTTTATGAAATTTCAGCTCAAGGTATATATTGTGTGTTGCTACTGAGTTTTGAATATAAATTGCAAAATAATATTTTTTAAGGGGGGGCATCCCATACATGTATATAAATGTCAAAAAACATTTTTTATCCAAATGTTAATTTGTAATACGTCATATGATAGGTTTTTTAAAATAAGTTTATGGTTTCTTTACCAATAATTTGATTAGTGGAATACTTTCTGAAATAATAGTCCAGAAAATCTAAAAAAATGTGTCTCCACCCCTTAATTTTTTATCGGCAGGTCTAAAAAATGTGAAAAAATATCAGAAATCTGGGACATGATGCAATCTACTCGCAACATGATTTTGAACATATTCGATCTAGTTGTTTTAGAGAATTCGACAAAATACGTTTTATAACAAAAGCAAAAAGACGTAACCGACTCATTTTCCCCTACATTTTAGTACAATGCAACAAACCTAAAATCAAGCATGTCAGACTTGCTTGTTTTTACGTTGACGGTTGTTCCGAAAATGTGGGTGTGCGACATAGCTGAAAACATTTCTTATTATTTGTGATTAAACTGAGCAATAAAAATAAAAATAAAAATCATTAAAAAATTTACATTACAGTGTTAAACGCCCTGACAATAAATTTGAATTAATTTAGAGTTTATTTGTCGATGAAATTGACAAATTACGTTTTTTTGCTCTCCTGTAAAATTTGCTAAAATGGACATACTTGAATTTGACTTTGAGCAGCCGAACTTATTCAAAACATGCGATGCGGTAGGAAACATTACATTTCCATATTCTCTTACCGTATACACGGTGGAATTTAATCGGTGAACAGGAACCCATTTTTCTAATTCAGTAATCGATGGCGGTCACGTTTATGTAGTACTTAAGTGGAACCAAGTTTTTTTTTAGCATATTTTTTTTTTATGTTGAAATTAAAATTTATTGAAATTAAAGTTTAATACCTCTTTTCAAACTATCAGCCATAGAAACTTAAAACATAAATGAGCAATAACCACTCACATGCTTTAATTTTTGCGATAGACTCTATTCCTATGTAAAAGAGGTATTAAACTTTTCAGACTAAACCATTAGTAGGGTGACAATAAATTTTAATTAAAGTTTAATTTCAACATAAAAATTTGTTATGCTAAAAAAAAACTTGGTTCCACTTAAGTACTACATAAACGTGACCGCCATCGATTACTGAATTAGAAAAATGGGTTCCTGTTCACCGATTAAATTCCACCGTGTATATTGTTGGTATTTGGAACAATAAATGTTGGGAGGTTAGGAAGGTTTCATTTTACATTTTGTATTTAATTGGAGTGAAACTGATACGCTGGTTAAATATGTTCACATAATTTGGCTATTCTTGCCACTTGAGACTATACAAATAACATTGTCAAAAATATATGGACTACAGTCTCGTAATTAAGCATGCCTTACAGTGATGCTGACAGTAATGATTACAGAGTCATTAGGTAGGTAATTAATCGTAATTTTTTTTTATTAAATAAATCCTATGTATAATTTATCGCCCGTATTAGATTTAACCACGGATAGTTCAAGAGGGACACGCATTTTGTTTTACAATCTGTATAAAATTTAACTAACAAATATAAACAATCTATCATTTGTACCTACGAGTATCGAGTCAAGAGTTTATTAAAATTGATTGCTATAAATTAAAACGACAACTTTACAGATTGCGGTCGCTGTAACTGTTTTGATTTTGTAATTGGTATTAATTGAAATAGTTTCAAACCTAACTTCTTGCGAACCAGCGGCAAAAACGTTTTGCCGCGGTCTTATGTGTGTGTATCGATATTCGATACACGGTAGAAACGGTACAATACGGTTACTCCGTACATTTTGTTTGAAAATAATAAATGGCCCTGTAAAGGCTAAAATAACCAGATGAGAGATGATTTTCAATTCATGCGTAGTTACGAATATAGAAAGAAGTCATAAAATATACTTCTTTCTAAAGTGATATTTTTATTGTGGTTTAGTATAGGTAAATACACATCATGGGCTGGGCTCTCTAAAATATCGCCGAAAATCATTTTCCAACGAACATATTATCACTGAATTATATTTCGAGGATTGAAAGTTAAATTGGTTGAATCGACAATTTTAGTGAAAATTACTAATGCGAATTCTTATGTATTATCTGGGTTTTGGAAAATGTTCAAAAATTCTCGCTTTTAAACCAATTCAATTCTCGATACGTTTGAGATAAAGTGATAAATCCAAAGAGATGCTCTCACCGGGGTTCGAACCCGAAACTATAGAAAGCTTCACAAGAAGGGCCACTACCGACTGAGCGCATAGACAGCGTCTAAAATCTAAATATATGCAAGCTTAGTTCCGCAATTGCTATACCCTTGCAGGTTGTAGTAGGTAGGCATTTACTTTGCCTAGAAATCTGTACATGTTAATATAATAATACTTTAGCCTATGTAATGTTCCACTGCTGGGCACAGGCGTCCTCTCATATAAGAGAGGGATTGGGCTATAGTCCCCACGCTGACCCTAAGCGGGTTGGGAACTTCAAATACACCTTTTTCTTTCTCGAATTGCAGGTTGCCTCACGATGTTTTCCTTCACCGTAAGCTAATGGTAAAATCATCTGATATTCCATACATAAGTTTCAAAAACACTCATTACGAATATGTTCGTTGCCAGGATTTGGACCCACGACCTCCGGATTGCATGTTGAAAGTTTAAACCACTGCAATTTAAAATGTGATTTTATAAGTATTTACACAAGTATTTCACTTGAATTATAAATATCACGTATTGACGAAAAAAACAAGTTCGTCACTAACATCCGATGTGAGATACTCAGCTTTCGCGGCTGATGCCTAAGAAATCACTCAATCTCTCTTTGACCATATACATACTTCGAAACATTGTTGACAGTATTCGGGTTATGATTAGATATGCAATCTTTTACATAAATCTGGAAGCCTTTACAATGTTTTTTTTGGCAGTAAATTTTCCGGTGTTCGTGTACGGAGCGGCCATCGGCTGGATGTCCCCAATGACGCTGCTGCTGCAATCCCAGGATTCGCCCACGGGAACTCCTCTCACCGACACTGAGGTGAGACCTGCTCAAAGTTGTCTCAGTAAGTCGGATTCCGCTTTAATGCCGCTGAAATATTATTATATTTCCTTTGGGAGCATATCCGCGCCATGTTAAAGGTCATCACATCATCATCCTATCTCAGTCCATTGCTGGCCTAGGCCGCTCCTATTAACTATGCGTATAGACGCATTAGGAGGTAAATACCCATAATCATTAATCACCACGCAGGGCAAGCGGATTGGCGAACGCAGTAATGTGTCCACTATGATGACATTGATGACGCTGCTGCCCATCATCAATTTACTATCAACGAATGGTCACTTAGTCAGGACACTTGAATCCCTTGGTCGACTCTTACGACACCTGGTGACAAATGTAATGTATTTTTACTGCCGTCACCACACGGCCAACGGTGTTAAAGGTATAGGGTCACGTAAGCTAAACACAGAGGTAAGGACTGTATAAATAGTCATCGGCTTGAAGCACATGACCCTGCTACTGCAGTCCCAATAGCCGTCCTTGGAAACTCCTCTCACCGTTTTACTGAGGCTAAACTGGTCAAAGTAAACTTAGAACATGGAAGTCAGAATCTGTTTGGGAGAGTATGGTCGTATCCTACCGACTGCGCCGCGCCATGTAAAAGGTATGTATGTACAGTCAAGAGCAAAAGTAAGTGTACAAGTACAGACTTGTACATGTGAAATAAAATAAAATTATGAAATGAAATGAAATTATTTATTTGCATTTGGAAATGGGTTACATATTGCTGTGGTTCTTTTGAGATAAAGACCGATTTATTTTTTATCCTGTAACCTATACACATATACTCACATATACAACCGTGTTCACGTACGGGATGGCCATCGGCTGGAAGTCCTCCATGACCAGCAGGGTCATTCCTTCATTTCATCTGAACTTCTACAGTTCTTAGCAGTTCTAAAAGTTATTGTTCTAGCTTCTGTCTCGTCACCGATTCGTTGGAGTAATAGAAATTTTCAAATTTGTGACAGTCTTATTGGGTGCCCCAAGTCATACATCATCAGCCTATCTCAATCCACTGCTGGACGTAGGCCTCTCCTAGTAACTATGAGTATAGACGCATTAGGAGGTAAATGCCCAGAATGGCCACGCTGGGCAGGGGATTGACCCCAACTCTTTAGGTATATTTCTCTAAGAATGTGTAACTCTTAATACTCGTAATATGTATTCTGATACTGTCAATGGCCAGATATCTTGGATGGCGTCTGTGGCGTACCTGGTGGGCATGCCGATGGACTTCGTGATGGCCTTCATGTGCGACCGCATCGGGAGGAAGCAGACGCTCATCTTCATGTCGGCTATGAGTGCTGTAAGTACTATTTACATTCTTCTTTCATCTTAAGCCAATACTCTCCAATCTTAAAATTTGGCCAAGTAGGCAATGATAACGTAACATTCAGCTACACGTAACATTCGCTTTGTACAGTTTGTCTGCCTTCCATGTCTAGTTCTCCTCAACTGCTAAATAGATTATTGTTGTAGTTTACTATTTAGTAAAAAAAATATATGAAGCAATAGTAAGTTGTTTTTACTAAATCGTAAACTACAGCAATTATCTATTTAACAACCAAATGCTACGTAATTTGATTTCGTTTTGTGATAATCGTTACAATTGAGGGACCAGCGTCAATCGATTGAAACTTTTGAATGGCATCTTTTACAAACTAAATATGGACACATTCAAACGCTTGAAATTCCAACGTGGACCCTCAATGGGAATGCACATTCAGAAATCAGGTGTCTGATACTAACCTCTGGTGAGTAAAATTGATGTTCGCTCATCATCATCATCATTTCAGCCACAGGACGTCCACTGCTGGACAAAGGCCTCCTCAATAGATTTCCACTTTGGCCGGATGGATGCGACTGATGTTCGCTATAGTCATTTAATCATTTAAGAAGTATTTCTTTTTGAAATGTGTTTATGACGTCAGATATAACATTTAATTAGTTAAAGAAGAATCTCTAATTACGCGTGCGTACTCCACACAGCCTTGTTGAATGTCCCTTAACATTGCAGATGTGCTGGGTGATAAAATTGTCATCGCTTCGCACGTGGGCCTTCATAGTTGCGCGCGCGATGGTGTCCGTGCCCATGGCCGGCGCGTACGTCACCTGCCCGCTCTACACCAAGGAGATTAGCGAGGACAGCGTCCGAGGTGTCTTGGGGACCTTGGTGAGTTCTTTGAGAGAGAGCGTAATGTTGGAATCTGAAGCAGCTGACCCATCTTATTGGTGGGGCCCTTACGGACACACTTCGAGCTATTGGGATATTTTGTGTAAAAGCTGACCCAGTCAAGGACCCTTTTAAAATACAGCATCATTCGACTTATGGAACGCTATACGGCAAAGATATCGGACGGCGTATGGAGTCTTGAAAACTTTAGTTGGTACTTTAGATCTTCGAATGAATTCTCAGAGACATTCTAGTTGCACAAGCTTAGGCACATCACTTTGTATTTATGAGAGTTATGAGAAAATCTCAAATCTACTTCAAGGTCTAACCCTACGCTAATGACTCGAGGCGAGTCGGCGACACTTATTTTCAAATCAATAACGGATTCCAATTTTGCGATCAGATAGGTACCGTAAGATTCTTTGGAACTCTATGTGAGCTTTCAAAGTCGCAATATTGGTCTGAGAGGTGTAAGCATTTTTACAGAAGTTTCAATCCTAGCGCAGACGTAGCAAACCTATTGCGTAACGCTGTGATTAACGTAGAAAACAACCGAATGCTCACGTGAAAAGGATTGGCAACTAGGGACATAACAGGAGTACCAAGGTTACACGGTTTTGCCACGGTAAATAAATCCAAAACATTTTCGCAGGTAATCCTGTTCCACACTTCAGGCAACCTGTTCCTGTACGTGATTGGGGACGTGCTGAGCTACCACACTATCCTGTGGGTGTGCCTGGCGCTGCCCACCGTGCACCTGGTGCTGTTCATGATGATGCCAGAGTCGCCTTCCTACTTAGTGCGGAGAGGGAAGGAGGAGGTAGACTAATAGCTTTTTTAATATTCAAATCAGTCAGCCTCCGTAGCCTAGTTGGTAGTGACCCTGCCTACGAAGCTGGAGGTTCCGGGTTCGAATCCCGGCGAGGGCATTATTTGTGTATTTATCACAAATAGTTGTTCCTTGGTCGTGGCTGTCTATGTATTTAAGTACCTATATGTATCTATTATATATGTATATCATCGCTTGGTACCCACATCACAAGCCTTAATTGAGCTTACCGTGGGACTAAGAAGATTTGTGTAAGATGTCCCATCCCAAGATAAGTGTGAGATTGTGCCCGATCGTATAGGCACTGGTCTCACCGCGAGCTACTAAGACTCGCCCAGCTATCAGCACCGGACGAGTATCGCCGTGTTTTTTCGAGTGCGTACCATTTGTTCGTGCTTATAGCCCATAGTTCACAGCTTAGTAGTCTGCGGTGAGACCAGTGCCTTATTTGGATGCAAAGGAAGGTGTTTTTTTTTCAATTAATGATGAGCCGCCAGCTATAGTGGGTATCTTACTGTAGTCGGGAGCAAGGCTGAAAGAGGGGGGGGGGGGGCAGAATTATGTAATATTATCTTCAAGGGTATATTTTCTCTTTCACTATACACGTTGTAAGATCAATGTAACGTCTTGGTTTTGTCAGTGTACTATTAACGACGTGTCATAAACATGACAGGAAGCAGGACGAGTGTTGGCCTGGCTGCGCTGCCGAAATGAGGAAGACGACATCGTCCGGCGCGAGCTGCAGCAGATCAAAGACGAGCAGATCAAGGACGACCAGAGCAGCAAGTTCGTCCTCAAGGCTGTCTGTGAGTACTGACACCATTTACCACTGATGCAACATCCATTCACATACAAAATGTATGAAAATATGGTAAGGGAATGGGATAAAACCTGTGGTGACGGCAGTAAGAATACATTTGTCACCACCCCAACTCCTCCTGTGGGTGTCGTAAGAGTCGACTAAGGGATTGAAGTGTCACTGAACATTATTTGATAAAAGATTGATGATGGGCAGCAGCGTCACCATAGTGGACACATTACTGCGATCGCCAATCCGCTCACCCAGCGTGGCGATTATGGGCATTTACCTCCTAATGCGTCTATACGCAAAGTTAATAGGAGAGGCCTACGTCCAGCAGTGGATTAATATAGGCTGATGATGATGACGATGATGGGATAAAACATTGGGACAACGATTCTTCTATCATGATCGAAAGAGCTCGCAATTCTGAGTGGAAATCATATTAAAACTTCCAATTACAAAAAAGTCAGGGGGACAACTCTACTAAAGGTCCCCCTTTAGCCTATATTAGTCCACAGATGGACAACGGCCGCTCCTTAGCCTATGCGTATGGACGTATAAGGAGGTAATGCCCATAATATTCACGCTGGGCAAGCAGGTTGGTGATCGCAGTAGTGTGTCCACTATGATTCATGATGCTGCTGCCCATCATCAACCTTCGATAAATAAATGGTCAGTGACACTTCAATCCCTTACCGCCAACCATAGGAAGAGTTGGCGTGGTGTCAAATGTATTCTTACTGCCGTAACCACACGGCAATTGGCAAACTTCGAAAAACGCAAATTTCGTGCATTTGTCTCTGTCACTGTAATGACGCCTCCGTTAGTGACAGGGAAATTTACAATTTTCAAAGAGCAGACCAAGGACAACCAGAGTAAAAAGTAAAAAGTAAAAAAAAAAAAAAAGTAAAAATATTTTATTGAAAAAAGTCATAAAGTTAGAATCCGCGCTAGCGCTTAATAGAGAAAGGAAGCGTGTGAAAGGGAAGCCACCAGTTATATGAGTATTACACGAGTGCGAAAAAGATACACAACAATCCCAAAAGCATAACCACTTTCGAAGTGACATATCAGCCGTATCAGCCTGGTCGACGGAGATTGATATTTTAAAAGTGATTTTATAATTAAAACTTATAAGAAGGAATTTATACAGATCATGAAATCAATATGGTGTCGTGTTGTGTAAATGATTGCCTTATTGCCCACTACAGAAATAACGACAAATACTCGTTTCACAGGTAAATATGATGTGCCGGTTGATTGTTTTCAAACGATATTTTGTCTATTTAGTAGCATTAATTGTGTGAATTATCAAATTGTAGCATTAATTGTTAGTTGTTCTATCACTGTGAGCTAATAATTTATCACAATAGTTAATATTAAAGGATATTTTGTGTAAAAATATAAATTGTTACGCTACGCTAGAGCTCGACTAAATGTTGAACTACCAATATCGATATTTGTTCGATAAACGTACCCAATCAGTCTATTTCTTACAATGCTGTCATGATACTAGATTTTGAACACAAATGTGTATTTAAATAAATTAAAGGACCTTATTATGTTTTGTGTTTTTTTTGTGTTATACCTACTAGTGTGTTTTTTCCATTAAATTTAAGTGAAGTTATTTAGTTCAAATATAATTAATTTCTCTTAGAAACGAGTGGCTTAATTCTTACTGTTATTGAATCAATAAGAATAGTACATTACTGCAGAAGCCGGGATACGAGGGTTTTCAGGCCGAATACGTATTTATGTATCAGTAGGTACAGTCGAGTTCATAAATATATGAGCAAATCCAAGGCTTCAAAAATAAATGAGCATAGAAAAGTACATATGCATCTGAACAGATTCACCAATCAAAAATATGTGTACATATTACCTGTCATATTAATCTGAACATGTGTCTCATTAATGTGTAATCAACTGAAACTCAAAACTTTTTCCATATTTTGACAGTCATAGAAAAGAGTACCGTACTGTCAAACTATACTTTTCTCTCTTTAACTTTACGTAAGACGTCATAGAAGTGTCATGAGTATTTGCTTGCGGCGTTTAAGTCTTTTTACCCATTTATTTGCAGCACGCTTAGCCTTTCTATCCCGACCTCTCCAGTAATAACTCCTCTCCAGTAACTTCTGTTTTTCCCATGTAACCTGTCCAATTTAACGGAAATAAAAAACACCGTGTATGCAAGAATAGTTGCTCTTATAAAGTTTAATGGTTAAATAGCCGTCAAAGTTAAAACTTGTTTGAATTGCTTGACGCTAACGCATACTAAAGGTTAAACCTTATAGCAAAATAACTAAGATAATGAATATCTATGATAGGTACATGTTGTCGATAAAACAGTCATACATCGATAGATAATTGGTCTGTTGTAACAGGCAACCCTATTCCTGACCACACATAGACAAATTTACGCACACACTGGCGTTTCGTTTTTGGTTATGCTTTTAATCGTTGTCAATCGTTCTTTGTCATTTTAGTTCTGTGAAAAAAGTTATAAGGTCGATTCACAATTTGACAGTGACTCCCACACTAGGCTAAGCCTGTATCGTGGAAATCAAAAACATTGAGAGGTTGCCTGTAACAATGCGGCATATGAACAAAGTGCATGCAGTCTTATAGTAACTATTAATTAAATAAGGACACAGGAAGTAGCAAGTTCGTTCTCACGGCTGTCTAGCAATTATGCAAGGCCAAAGCGATGGAAGCCGACCGGAGCTGTCCGCGTCCATGAGGACCGGAGAATATGCGGAGTATCGAACGAAGGGACTTATTGACAAACACTTTGATTGAGCACACAGATTGATTGAGCATCTGCCGTCGTAGGTGGTTGTGTCAAGCGCAATCTTTGAATTTATTTATGTTATAACATCAATAATATATTAACCGTGTCAAATTAGTGTCAGCACTTTATACAAACTGTGAGTGTCGCGTGTGTTTACGTACGGTAATGGCTGCAAATTTACAACGTTGCAATGTCTGGTGAGGACGCCTTTAATAAAAGTTCCCGGACCTTACGATCACCTCCTCCGGAAAGAATACCGCGTGCCATGGAAACTCCCACTAGGACTCCCGCTACCCCCGCGCCCTCGGATGTGCCGGAAACGGTCACAACTTCAGAAATCAGTGGTTGGTTAACTCAAATTGAAATGCGCCTTACAGAAATCTGCACTATTTCCAGTGAGGGAAAATTAAATTCAGACCAAAAACTGAGAATTAGCAGCCTCAGTAAGAGCGTTATGGGTGGAGTTTCTCAACTGGCCGTGCAATATCAATCGGCTAAATCGAATCTTTTGATTTATCATTCACAAGTGCAAGCTTTTAAACAGCAAAAAGAGTTTAGCACCCAACTTCAGGAACTCAAGCAGTCTCTGCAAGTTCTACCAAAAGAGAAAGACCCGAAACAATCGTTTGCCGACATGGTCAGAACAGGAAAAAATTCATCGGTGATACCGTCGAAAACCAGCAGCATCGCAATTTATCCGGCCGATAAGGACAAGTCAAGTGAGGACACAAAAAAACTCGTCCAAAACCTAATTAAGCCCGAAGCCCTTAAACTACATGTTCGCGGAATGAGGAAGACAAAAAATGGAGGTGTCATAATTAGCACGGATAGAAAGGATGACCTTGAGAAGCTCAAAAAATCTGAGCACCTCCAACAATCAGGACTCAAACTTGAAGACGCGGCCAAAAGGAGACCTAAAATAATTGTAATGGGAATCCCAACGAGTTTGCCCGAAAAAGATGTGTTCGATTGTATATTTGAACAGAATATTCTAGACCTGCAACCTGAATTCCCTAGAGACCTCTTTATGAACTCAGTCAGACTTAGTCATAAATCTGGCAAAAAGGACCTATCTACCTGCAATTACGTTATAGAATGCTCAGCTGAAATCAGGAGAATGCTGGTGCATCAACAACGAGCTTACATAAATTGGTCCTCCTGCCCTGTCCGAGACTTTACCCTTTTAACGAGGTGTTATTTGTGTCATCAGTTTGGCCATTCAGCTAAATTCTGCAGGGATACAGAGCCAACATGTGGTCATTGTGGATCGCAGGGGCATAGCATTAAGGAGTGTACTAAGCTGACAGAGCCTCCTAAATGTGCTACCTGCCAGCGCTTCAAGAAACCGTCGAATCACAAAACCGGAGATGAGCAGTGCCCAGCAAAGAAAAATGCGCAGACCAGATATTTAAGTTCCATTGACTATGAGGGCGCCTAGAGCGCCGCCTCCTACCATCGCTTGTCGCACTTATCATCAACTTTAATGGGTAATTCAACCACCGATTTGCTTGATGACATTGACGCCTCGTGTGAGTATGAATCGTTAGTGTGTGACCCAGATAAATGTTCTGATATTCTGAATAAATTTGCCCCAAATTTAAAAATATTTGTACAAAATGTAAGAAGCTTAAATTGTAATTTCAACGGTCTTTTAGCTTTGCTGAGCTTAATTAATTCTGAGGTAGATATAATTGTTTTGACCGAGTGTTGGTTGTCCACTGCCCAAACGATCCCTCAAATAAGCGGCTACAATTCTTATGTGAGTGAAAAAACAAACGTGTTGCAGAATGATGGGGTCGTAGTCTATGTTAAAGAAAATATTAATTATATGAGCGTGGAAGAACCCGATATATTTTTAGACGCAAACTGCTTAATAACTAAAATAGGCACTGATACTGCGATCGTAGGCATTTACCGTTCCCCCTCCTATAAAAACATAAATAACTTTTTAAACTCCCTAAGTGAAGTCCTAACACAGTTATCTACATATAAGAATGTCCTTGTTATGGGAGACCTGAATATTGATATCAAAAATGGCTCACAAGACCGAAATTATTTTGAATACCTCACCCAATTGGCATTCCTTGGATATCTCCCTACCCACCTCCACCCTACGAGGGAAAAAAATTGTCTTGATCATGCTATTGCCAAGTCAAAGCTCGCTATAAAAACTTTAGTGCTGAATAGTAGTTTAACCGACCACAGTTCTCTGTTACTTTGTTTACCTCGCAACTATTCAAAGTCATATAACACCTTTATTAAGACTAAGCTAGACAGTGGAGCAGTTACTCATGATTTAGAAAATCTCGATATGACGCCTATTTATAACACAACAAATGCCAACCAAGCCATGGAATACTTAATCACATCATTAACTCGGATTATAGAGAATAACACCGTGACCATAACTGTGCCATGCAAAATGAAAATAATTAAGCCTTGGATTACCCCTGGATTGTTGCGCTGCATTAAAAATCGTGACAGAATGCATAAAAAACTGTTAAAAAACTCCAATGATGACATCCTTAAAATCACATATCAACGCTATCGTAATTATTGTAATAACTTGTTGAAAAAATTAAAACGCCAATATGAGAAATCGGAAATCATTAAAGCAGGTCAAGACAAAAATAAATTATGGAAAGTCATCAAAAACATAACTTGCATGAGTAATACAAAACCCACTGCTAAATCGCTCATAGCCGATATTGCAAGTGCTCGGCAAACGGTCAACTCAGCAAATAGCTTTTTTGCCAATGTAGGAAAAAATCTTGCAGAAAAAGCAAATAGTAACACGTCATTGCCTATCTCTCACAATATGACCTCTTTCCGAGATACAAGTTTTAACACATTTGTTTTATATGATACAGACGAAAACGAAATCGACAACACCATAATGACATTAAGAAATGACTGCGCTACGGGTATTGACAAAATCCCTTGCTCGTTCATAAAAACATACAGAAAATATTTGACCCCTCCACTTACCCACCTCTTTAACTATTGCTTTGCCACTGGTGTATTTCCCAAAGTCTTAAAATAGCTCTTATCAAACCTATTCACAAGGGTGGAGACAAGAGTTGTATTAACAACTATCGCCCTATTTCAGTATTACCGTCATTATCAAAAATATTAGAAAAGATTATCTCTAAAAGATTGGTTAAATTCCTAGACAAATACAAACTGCTGGCATCTTCGCAATACGGCTTTAGATCAGGATTATCTACAAGTGACGCAGTACACGACCTTACAGATTATGTTATTAGACAAATCGACTCCCAAAAAAAGTGCCTAGCCATATTCCTAGACCTCGCGAAAGCTTTTGATACAGTGAAAATACAGACCTTAATTGAAAAGTTAGAGTATCTAGGAATTAGAGGTCATGCTCTCAGAATTTTTAAGGACTATCTCTCAGACCGAAAACAGCGAGTATCAATCGACAATATTTTAAGCGACGAACTTTCCATTAATTACGGCGTCCCTCAGGGCAGTATCCTGGCTCCTACCCTTTTTCTTACTTATATTAATGACTTGTGTACCCTTGCCATCCCTAAAGGTAGACTCATATCCTACGCAGATGACACAGCTCTGCTTTTTAATGGTGACTCATGGAATGACGTCTTTAATAATGCACAATCAGGCTTCAACCTAGTTAGCCGCTGGCTGAAGGCCAACGCACTTACGTTAAATGCCGACAAAACGAAATATATTACTTTTTCTTTAAATGCCGCTACCCAACCGACAGAAGATATTCACGCCATAATAGCTCATAACTGCCCCATAACCGGCACGTCTGTTAATAATCGCTGTACTAACAATTGCTCAAAACTCGCTAGTGCTAAAAATATTAAGTACCTGGGAGTTATAATTGACCAACACCTCAATTTCAAAGCGCATATTCAATCTCTGACGGCTAGAGTTAGAAAATTAATTTACGTATTTAAAAACCTCAGACATGCGGCAAGTCGGACTCTTATTAAATCAGTTTACTATGCACTTTGCCAATCACTACTGGTATATTGTATTACATCTTGGGGTGGAGCAAATATAAAATAAGTAAAAAAAGTTTTAAGTTAAACGGTTTTTATTGTACCAAAAACTATAAAATAAAAATTAGTTGTAACTAACCGTAGATGCTACTTTTTGTAGATTAGTCACGTGAAACTATTATCACTGTAGTCTTCCCAAGTCGGATGCTGAAAGCCACGTTTAGCCTCTATGTCAGTGGATTAAGCGTATCCTAATCGGAAACTTTTACCAAACTGAAATAAAAACGTGGGGCGTACGCAATTGTGATTAAGTCACTATAGTTATTTAAGAACACACATAGAAATCAAGACAGCAATAGAGTAATATGTTTTGTTTTTTTACCTCTGTAGAAGTGTTGGAACAGATGAATGATTCATTGCAAAATTAACGCTACAATTACATATTTTGAACTTGTATGTTTCTTCATAATAACGCCCCACGTTTTTATTTTAGTTTGGTAAAAGTTTCCGATTAGGATACGCTTAATCCACTGACATAGAGGCTAAACGTGGCTTTCAGCATCCGACTTGGGAAGACTACAGTGATAATAGTTTCACGTGACTAATCTACAAAAAGTAGCATCTACGGTTAGTTACAACTAATTTTTATTTTATAGTTTTTGGTACAATAAAAACCGTTTAACTTAAAACTTTTTTTACTTATTTTATTTTCAAGTTTTTAGTGCAACTTATTCTAGATCAAAGGATGTTGTTTGTAATATGCAATACAATTAGGGATGCTAGCGTTTAACTCTCGCGCTTTAATCACGACACAAACATATGTAAACGTATTATAATGGACAATATTTTATGTGTAACGAGAGGGGAATCGCTGCTGAATATATATTTTTTGAAACCCGACACTAAAAAAATGTCAGCTTGAATGCCCGAAGTGACTCAACTGGACGTGTTATTCATACAATACCTTAGATAACAGAGATCTGACAATAAGGAATATATCAATCATTTTATTGAGAAAATCAAGTTTAAAGCGAGGCCCGACGGCTAGCCCTACGCGATCAACTCACGCTGTCACTCTATCAGCTGGAGGGCCGAAGGCCCGACGGCTCGCCCTACGCTATGCGATCCACTCACGCTGTCACCCTATCAGATGGAGGGCCGCAGGCCCGACGGTTCACCCTACGCGATCCACTCACGCTGTCACTCTATCAGCTGGAGGGCCGCAGGCCCGACGGCTCGCCCTACGCTATGCGATCCACTCACGCTGTCACCCTATCAGATGGAGGGCCGCAGGCCCGACGGTTCACCCTACGCGATCCACTCACGCTGTCACTCTATCAGCTGAAGGGCCGCAGGCCCGACGGCTCGCCCTACGCTATGCGATCCACTCACGCTGTCACCCTATCAGATGGAGGGCCGCAGGCCCGACGGTTCACCCTACGCGATCCACTCACGCTGTCACTCTATCAGCTGGAGGGCCGCAGGCCCGACGGCTCGCCCTACGCGGTCCAATTACGCTGTCACTCGATAGAGCTGTCAAGCTGATAACCTACGCGATCCACTCACGCTGTCAGTTTATCGGCCAGAGGGCCGAAGGCCCGACGGCTCGTCCTACGCAATCCACTCTCGCTGTCACCCTATCAGTTGAAGGGCCGCAGGCCCGACGGGTCGCCCTACGCTACGCGATCCACTCACGCTGTCAGTTTATCGGCCAGAGAGCCGCAGGCCCGACGGCTCGCCCTATGCGATCCACTCACGCTGTCACTCTATCAGCTGGAGGGCCGCAGGCCCGACGGCTCGCCCTACGCGATCCACTCACGCTGTCACTTTATCAGCTGGAGGGCCGCAGGCCCTACGGGTCGCCCTACGCTACGCGATCCACTCACGCTGTCAGTTTATCGGCCAGAGGGCCTGACGGCTCGCCCTACGCGCTCCACTCACGCTGATTTCACTCTATCAGCTGGAGGGCCGCAGGCCCGACGGCTCGCCCTACGCGATCCACTCACGCTGTCACTCTATCAGCTGGAGGGCCGCAGGCCCTACGGGTCGCCCTACGCTACGCGATCCACTCACGCTGTCAGTTTATCGGCCAGAGGGCCGCAGGCTCGACGGCTCGCCCTACGCGGTCCACTCACGCTGATTTCACTCTATCAGCTGGAGGGCCGAAGGCCCGACGGCTCGCCCTGCGCGATCCACTCACGCTTTCACTCTATTAGCTGGAGGGCCGAAGGTCAGACGGGTCACCCTACGCTATGCGATCAACTCACGCTGTCACGCTATCAGCTGGAGGGCCGCAGGCCCGACGGCTCACCCTACGCGATCCACTCACGTTGTCACTCTATCAGCTGGAGGGCCGCAGGCCTGACGGCTCGCCCTTCGCGGTCCAATTACGCTGTCACTCGATAGAGCTGTCAAGCTGATAACCTACGTGATC
Organism: Thaumatotibia leucotreta; assembly: GCA_025490895.1. Taxonomy (NCBI): domain Eukaryota; kingdom Metazoa; phylum Arthropoda; class Insecta; order Lepidoptera; family Tortricidae; genus Thaumatotibia; species Thaumatotibia leucotreta. The sequence goes on from JALPQI010005521.1 coordinate 41,398, forward strand.
CACTCACGCTGTCAGTGTATCGGCCCGAGGGCCGCAGGCCCGACGGCTCGCCCTACGCGATCCACTCACGCTGATGTCACTCTATCAGCTGGAGGGCCGAAGACCCGACGGCTCGCCCTATGCGATCCATTCACGCTGTCACTCTATCAGCTGGAGGGCCGCAGGCCCGACGGCTCGCCCTACGCGGTCTACTCACGCTGTCACTCTATCAGCTGGAGGGCCGCACGCCCACTCACGCCTTCAGTCTATCAGCCGGAGGGCCGCAGGCCCGACATGGCTGGCAGTGACACGTGTCTCAGCAGCATCAGGTTTGAGGAGTTGGAAGTCAGTATTAAATCCACCTGTATCTTTTCGGCCAATATTCCGCAGGGTTTGAAGACGAAAGTCTTTCATGATCCGTGTATGTTGCCAGTGATGACCTACGGTACTAAACCGTGCTCGCTTACAATGGGCCTTATAAGAATGCTCAATGTCACCCAAAGGGCAAAGGAGAGGGCTATGCTAGGAGTCTCTCTGCGATATCGGATTAAAAATGAGACCATCCGCAGCAGAACCAAAATAACCGATATACTTAGCTCTTCGAATCGCTAAACTGAAGTGGCAGTGGGCGGGGCTCGTCGCGCGTGGAACCGATGGCCGTTGGGTCGGTAAGTTTTTCGAGGGGTGGTCACGTACCGGAAGGCGTACCGTGGGTAGGCCCCCCACAAGGTGGACTCATGACCTGGTGAAGGTCACTGGATGCGGGTGGCACAGGGCCGGTCCTTGTGGCAATCTTTGGGGGCGGCCTATATTCACCAGTGAACGTCTTTCGGCTGATATGATGATGATTATGATAATGAAATCCGTATGTTTCTACCAAATGTCTAAAGCAGTACTTCAAAATCTACAGATCGCTATACCTAGCGGTTGTGGCAGGCAGTAACACTGGAGTATCAGATCTGAGGAGTTGGACGTTAGTATTAAATTCGCATGTTTCTACTTAATATCTAAAGAACTTCTTTAAAATCAAGAAATCGATAAAAGATAAACCTTGCGGTTATTGTGGGCAGTACTGCAGCACCAGGAGTGAGGAGTTGGAAGTCAAGATCAGGCTGTTAGTATTTGATCATGCCAAACATGCTATACTTTCATTTTCACGTGTCTAACACTCTCGGTTAAGGTAGGCAGTACGTCTGCAGCATCAGGCTTTGAGGGTACAAGGACCCAAATATTATAATATTGCATTGTCATGGGGACTTGACACGAGTTCCAAATTTCAATAATTTTGGTGCAGTAGAAGTGGTCGAAAAATCGATCACAAGATTTGAAGCATCGACGACAGTTGATACGCGGTGAAGTTAATAAAAACCGTTTAAAAACGGTAACTATCGATTTAGAAAGAGCTCAGAGGGCAGTTCTAAAAGTCGCAAATTTTTGTCCTATACGGTACCCAACGACTCAGCTGCTAACTGAGTGCGACGTTCTCAGTGTCCGCCAGCTATTCATTCTGCACACTGTTATGAAAAAACACTCACTGGTCAGCTATGACCCTCAGCTTTTAATAAGCAAAAGGCGTGCGGACATTGTCTGCACCAAGGATTCATTCTGCTCCGCAAATTCGCATAGATTTTTCTGTTTCCTCGGTACATTCCTTTACAATAAAGTCAATCTTTTATTAAACATCTATCCGATGCCCAGTAAAATATGCCTAAAAGTAATTAAATCTTGGCTCACTGGGAAAGCGTACGAGGACACAGAAAGATTATTAGAAGTAGTTTCATAGTGGTTACTAGATACCTTACAGTTTACTTACTTATACTAGATTAAAATTTTATCTCTAGTTATGCATAGATTTTTGTTTTATGTGTTATAGTTATTATAGTTTTATTGATAAAAATAGTATTAAACTTTACTACATAAGTATAGTTAATAGCAATACACTACTATCACTTTAAGTTACGTATAGTTTAATAGAATAGAATATATTTTATAAGTCATGTCACTAGCTGTTTTTATCATAAATGGAATATTTTACATTGACCTTTTTACCTACGTTTTATTGTTTGTTGTGAAAAAAATGATGTTGTAAGCATTCCGCTGCGACTGTTTGACCTACTAAACATAGTATACCTAAGTCACAAGTAAATATTTACTTAGTTTAGGTATAGATCACTACGTATTTTTGGATTAAGAGATTATGTGAATAATGGTACTAAATAATTCAGTCATGTATTACAGGATCTACGTTAATTTGTAAAATTAGATTAAGGTAGTTATATGCGACTATAGTATATTCATTTTATTACCACTTTATATGTACAACTAGCATAAGATTTTATGAAATAAAAATTTATCTTTATCTTATTTTATTTACTTGCAAAATATAACCTTGTAATATTGAGACCCATACCAACTTGTTATCTTTTAGTTACCATGCATACACCTTCTGAGTAGGTACACGACGTACGTATTACTATTATTACGTATTAGTAAATAAGTACTCGTATTTGTGTTGATTTAGAAAACACCTTGTGATGCATTATCAAGGAATTAATATGTAACACCTCGTTTTATTTGCCAAACATGACAAATTCTAATTACTATAAGGCAGGATGGTTACATATTTTATCTCTATTCTGTTTGGTTCTAGCTAGTTCCGTCCTGTTCATTATCAATTTATTGAGAAAAAAAATCGGTTACAAAACGTATGTAATTACAAGATTTTATTTACTTTATTCGCGATATCTCCGCATTCAAACACGTTGCGGATTACATAAAATATATTTTGTTTGGTGGTTTGTTAGTTTAACTTTTTACTATGTACTTAGCAGGTACACCGCTGAATTGTTATTGTTATTACATGTACATGTGCAAATCATGAGATCCGAATCCGACCTGTTGGAAGATTCCATTTGATTGTCAGTTTGAATTAGATTCTTCACGTGTACATTTGAAATGCGTAGACCTAAGTATCAATTTTCAAATCACATGACATCATCAGCCCATCTCAGTCTACTGCTGAACGTGGGCCTCTCCGATTAACAGAACTATGCGTATGGCATTAGTGGATAAATGCCCATAATCGCGACTCTGGGCAACCGCATTGGCGATTGCACTAAAGTGTCCACTATGATGACCAGAGATCGGACAAATGTGCGACAGTGTTCGCAATAATATGGATATGACTCCAAATTTGATTGAAAAATTAATCAGTTAATCATTTTCAGAAAATTACGTATTTGATACTGGCAACTATGAAAACTCTTCTAGATAGTCACCTTAAAATATCGAAATCTAATTTTAAGAAAATATTCGTTTTTATTATTCATTTAATCAACTTTGAAGTCATGTCCATACTACTTATTGCGAACATTTGTCCGATCTCTGATGATGACACTATTGCCCATCATCAATCTTCTATCAAGAAATAACCAGTGGCACTTCGATCCTTTAGTCGACTCTTACGACACGCATGGGAAGAGTTGGGGTGATGACAAATTTCAAATGTATTCTTACTGCCGTCACCACACGACACGACTACGAGTAAATATCGAACAAGCTAATATAATGGTTCAATTTGAATTCTCGCTGACTTTGCTTCCTTGCTACACAAATTACAGGTAAATAATATCTACAGGTGCTAAGGATTGTAGGCCAAGTCTGGCAATTCTTTTTCATGCCACGACCTGCGTAGAAGGTATAGTTATTCACAAAATGCTTACGACTTAGCCCTCAAATGCATAAGACACTCGCAAATGCATTTCATATTTTAACCCCAATAAAAGTCAACAGAGCTCAAAACCAAAACGGCCACAGTTTCATATACTTAATAGAGAGTGAGAGTGCGGAGGCCTAAAATTTTGCATGGAATTTTCTTGATAATCCCTCATTTATTTGCGTTCGCAACGTTCTTTCCCGTACAACGTCAAATTATAAAAGACATTCTCAAAGCGTCGATTAACTTGTTTACTATGTAACTGCCCCCAGTGTCCGACAAGATCCTCTTCCGCGCGTTCCGCATCGCGATGATGGCAGCCATGTCTCGCGAGGTGTGCGGCTCCGTGCCGGTCCTCAACTTCGCGGGAGACATCTTCAGCAACGCGAGCAGCGGCTCGGGGCTGACGCTCACGCCCAACCAGCAGGCCATGATGCTGGGCGCCGTGCAGGTCGCGGGCTCTGCGCTGGCTTCTAGCATTGTGGAGAAGACGGGGAGGAAGGTGAGAGCAGCTGGATTACTGCGGCTTCAGACCGTTAGCTTGTATTCAATAACTTTTTTAAAACCTTTTTTTTTGCCTTTCAAAAACGGTCCTGAATTTTAGTTGACAAGTGTCACCCCCTGTTCAATGCATATGGTAATGAATTTCATTATCAGCCTATAAACATTTAAACCGCCATTTAAAACTTGTTGTGATTGGTCCATCAATAGTACGGTCAAATCGTACATTAAACTCGCAAAACATGTAGTAAAGCTGCATTTTTGGTATGTTATTTAGACACCATAGGGCAGTATAAAACCACATTTTGCAAGCAAAAAAAAGTTGTGCTAGCTGCGTTATACGTGAAAAACTGTGAAATTTACTGTCTATTTTTAGTTTCTGATTTTTATAAAAAAAGCCTTACGTTTTTTGACAATATGTATCAGGTAACGTTTAAAGATGAATGAATTTGTAACAAGATGAGATAACATGCATTACCGTAGGTCTTATAGTTTTAGAGATTCGAGACTTCAAATAGTACCCTGTTTTGTAAACTAGATAAAATGTTGAGTTTTGCTAACGTATTTGGTTTAATATCGCCTTACCTAATCATGCTACGAAAATTATGAAATAATTATCTTATAGCGCAATTAATATTCTTTCATTTAAGAGTAAAATCAGGTCAGTAAACTTTGTAATTGAAACTAAAAACGCGAAATTCAAAAAGCAGGAGGTCCGCTATCTAAGTTTTTCATACAAATGGCAAGTCGTGTTGCAAAGCTGCAATTTTTGTATATTATATAGGCTCTACAGGGATATACGAAAATGCATATTACAAGAAGAAAAAAAAAAGGATTTAGGTATAGGGCGTAAAAAACAGAAAAAAAATCGGACTTTTTTTAGTTTTTGACGTTTAACTAAAAAACTATAGCTTTTTGATACTATTTGCTGTAAAACTATGAAAGAATATTAAATTTGAAAGGATTTGAGCTACCTTGCATTACCTTAAATTATATAGATTTAGAGATACGACATTTCAAAATGTGCCCTTCATTAAGTTAAGAAAATAAATGCATGTTTTGAAGCCTCGTGTACCCCCAACTATAAGACTTACAGTAATTGTTATCGGCTCAATTTGTTCCAAATTTAATGTAGTTATTATCTACAATTACTTTTTTTTCTTAGCGCGAACGTTTTGCCAATATTTAGTGAATAGCTTTAACGTAACCTAAAATTTGTTTATGTTTTGACACTTTATGAAATGTCGTATCTCAAAATATATATAACTTACCGTGATGCAACGTAGCTGAAATCCTTTTAAATTTAATGTTCTTTCTTAGTTTTATAGCAATTAGTATCAAAAAGATAATAGAATTTTAGTTAAACGTCAAAAACTAAAAAAAGTGCTAATTTTTTTCCGTTTTTTACGTCCTATGCCCAAATTATTTTTTTGTTTTTCTTTTAATATGCATTTTCGTGTATATCTATAAGGCCTTTATTATATACCAAAATTGCAGCTTTGCAACTTGACTTGCGATTTGTATGAAAAACTTAGCGGGCCTCCTGCCATTGGAATTTCGGGTTTATACTTTCAACTACAAAGTTCACTGACCTGATTTTACCCTTAAATTAAAGAACATTAAGTGCACTATAAGGTATTATTGCATGTTTTTCGTAGCATAATTAGGTGAGGCAATATTAAGTCGAAAACGTTAGCAAAACTCAAAATTTTATCTAGTTTACAAAAAGGGGTACTTTTTAAAGTCTCGAATCTCTGAAACTATAAGACCTACGGTAATGCATGTTAGCTCAACTTGTTGGAAATTTATTAGTCTTTAAACGTTTATTTACATATGATATCAAAAAAAGTAAGGTTTTTTAAATAAAAATCAGAAACTAAAAAATTACCGTAAATTTCGCAGTTTTTCACGTACTACCCAGCTAGCACAACTTTTTTTTGCTTGCAAAATATGGTTTTATACTGTCCTATGGTGTCTAAACAATATACCAAAAATGCAGCGATACTACTTGATTTGCGAGTTTAGGGTAAAATTATGTACGATTTGACCGTACTACAAAGGGTTTACTAATGTTTGGCAAATAATTTTTCCCAAAATATCACATCGCAAACTATTTTTCCCAAATTTTCATTTGGCAAAAATTCAATTGTCAAAACTACTTATCGCAATTTTACAGTTAGCAAGCCTTTTTGTTGGCAAGTGATTGTTTGGCAAAGAATTACTTGGTCGTTTTTATTTTCCCAAAAAATTTTTTGGCAAATGCATCGTTTAGCGTAACATACTAATCCCAAAATATTGTATGGCATAAGATTTATACCGTATATACAATATTACATCGCAACCAATTTTTCGCATAAAGTCATTTCGCCGAAAGATCATATTCCAATTGAATCTTATGAAATCGTTTTATTTCCCAACTAAATGGTTGGAAATTCTATCTTTAGGATTGGTTTTTAATTGGAACTTTTTATAATGCATATTTTCATGTAGTTGATGGTTTAGCTGGCATTTAGTTAACTAAATAATTACCAATGTTTTTGGGTATAGTTTGAGGCGAATTTTATATAGGTATGTTTATGTTTTTTTTAAAAAAAGCTCACACGTGGTTTTATATTATTTTGATAAACAATTAAAAATCGGGTTCTAAACAGTAATTTAGATGAAACTCATGAGGGAACGCAATGCCGAGGGAATAACAAAACAGTCGGCGCTGTATGGTCGCGGTTTCACCTAACACTCCTCCTCGCTTCGCTCGTCGTCGTACCTAACGGTGGCTCTGGGATAGTTTTTTTATGAAAATGAAAATAAAAATTTATGGTTTGTGCAAAAAAGTACGAAATTCCTTTATAGACCTACGAACTTTAAAATAATATTATCATTTGCCAGGCTTTTGCTATAAGTAGAGCTTACGAAGTATCAAATTCGGGAATTTATTTTTTTGGATTTTAACTTATGACAAAATAAAACATTTGCTTAATAAGCATTTGCTTAATAAAATCTTGACGAAGTGAAACTTTGCAAAGTAATAATTTGACCAAATGAATAAAATGAGAAATGTAACTTTGCTAAAGATTTGTTTGGGAAATGAAACTATTGCGATAAGTTATTTGGGAAGTCATATTTGGGAAACATAATTTGCCAAATGGCAGTACACCCCATCAAAGTTTTGATTGGCTATATTTTACAAACATTTGTCAAAGATGTTGCGCCGAAATATGCGCGGTGTCATAGAAACGGCTATGTCCTGCCCATCTCAGGCACAATTGAACAATATCTTCTTGGCGCCATTTTTGATCTGGCGTTAGACGTGCATGTTTTAAATGGTCGCAGCGATGACCACATGAACTCTTCCAAGCAAACTCTTCACCATCATCATATCAGCCGAAAGACGTCAACTGCCAAACATAGGCCTCCCCCAAAAATTGCCACAATGACCGGTCCTGCGCCACTCGCATACAGCGGACTCCTGTGACCTTCACCAGTCCATCTTATGGGGAGCCTACTCACGCTGCGCCTTCCAGTACGTGGCCACCACTCGAGAACCATCTGTTCTACGTGCAATGTGTTTCACAATGTTTAAAGTTTTCAGAATAAACGTTTGTCCACAGCCCCTCCTGTTCTCCACCGCTCTGGTATCAGGCCTCAGCATGTGCGGCCTAGCGACCTATTTCCTGGGCAAGGCCTGCGGGTTCCACCTGCCCGCCTGGCTGCCGGTCTTCACCCTGTGTCTGTGCATCTTCTGCGACGCTGCTGGACTCCAGCCCGTGTCTGTTGTGATCACCAGCGAGATGTTCTCGTTTAAGGTTAGCTTACTTTTTATGAGTGTTACTTTTTTCTCCGCCACTATTCCAAAGTTTAAATCGTTAAAGAAGAGCCATGCTATTTACTACAGTTGCCACGCAATAATCTAATCGAATGGAACAGTTACTTTCATAATAAAAAAACCGGCCAAGAGCATGTCGGGCCATGCTTAGTTTAGGGTTCCGTGGTAGTCCCATGAATCAAAAGTTAGAGGGGGGAGACATATCTCCGAAAATTACAGCGGAATAAAAAAATCATCCCTATTTCACTAGGGGTGGTACGTGGTACCCGAAAAAATATTATTTCTACTTTTTATTCTACAAGTACCACTTTGTCGACGTGATTGATATCTATACTTGTACCAAATTACAAGTTTCTAATACTAAGGGTCACTGAGCTATGCTGCGGGCAGTTCTTAATTTGAGACGCATCTCTAAAAAGACAACGAACCAAAATCGCTTCTAAGTTTCAAGAGGATTTACAAGGTCAGAAACAAATATCGACATCACAACAAAGAATACCTGAATCTCATTTTCTTGCCAACAATATCTTCTCATACCTTTTTTCTTTCTTACAGTACCGCGGCACAGTGATGGCCACAACCATGTCCTCAGCCTCCATCGCCGCCTTCCTGCAGACCCTGTTCTTCAAGCCCGTCGCCACCTACATCGGCATCCACGTGGCCTTCTACTTCTTCAGCTTCGTTTGCATCATGTGCTCGGTCTACGTCATCTTGGTCATCCCGGAGACCAAGTCGAGGACCATGGAAGAGATACATTTGGATCTCCGGACGAAGAAGGAAAAGGCGATGGATGAGGTTAACTTGAAAAAGATGGAAGCGTAGAAGACATACGGAACAGTGGGCACCTTTACCAAAGATCGCAACGCTAAAAACACAAGCTGATATGCCAGAAAGTAATATATTGTATTGTTTGCCTCTTGCCACGTGGCGACGGCAGTAAGAATACATTTGTCACCACCCCATTACCCGTGGGTGTCGTAAGAGTCGACTAAGGGATTTAAGTGTCACTGAATATTAGTTTATAGAAGATGATGGGCAGCAGCGTCATCACAGTGGACACACTACTGCGATCGCCATCGCGTGGCGATTATGAACATTTACCTCTCATGCAAAGTTAATACGTGCATCGCTCGGTCTACGTTATCCTGGTTTATTCCGGAGACCATGTCGAGGACCATGGAAGATCTTTGGACAATGAAAAAAAAGGCGTTGGATGAGGTTAATTTGAAAGAGATTACGGTAGGGTGCAGCTCCACTGACGGGGAGCGGAGCGGAGATGTGCAAAATTTACCAATTACTTTCTTCAAATTCAAAATTCGAAACACTGTGATGCGGTCTCATTGGCCGAGCTCCCACAGCTCCGCTCAGCTCTGCGTCAGTGGAGCCACACCCTAAAAGTAGAACTCGACATTCGTAACGCAGGTTGAGCTCAAGGCCCGGTGTGTAATCTATGGTACAATCTTAAACTGAGTGGAATATACTCAGAATGTACAGACCACACTTAATAAGCCAATTGGACCCCTAGACCATAGAAACCATGTCAAAGCAACATTATCAATCAGATTGTAAGACATTTCAAAGAAGTTTTCCTTTTGACCTGGCTCTAGGGTTCCAATTCCAATTGATCGAGTGTACAGTGTATTAGTGTGACTGGGCGTGATGAATTACGGGGTTGATACGGGGTTTTTACCACATTGACAAGTCCTACAATTGTAAATTTACTGTTTCTCCAATCTGGGGCGTCTATAGGCTACAGTTGCCGCTTACTATCGGAAAGACCGTGCGTTTGTTTACCACCAACATAAAATGTAGTGCAGGAACTTTAATAAACCAGCAATAAATAACTACTCTTTTGCAAAGCAAAATTACAATTGTTTCAAAAATCACGACAATTGTAGCGAAACTCCGACATAAGCCGAACCTCATGCCAAGATTTACTGAAAATTGTACTAAACCTTGCGACAATTGTCACGGGTTTCAGAAAATAAAAAGGAGTTTATTAACTATGTAATAACGTTATTAGTAAAAATTGTATGTTTGTGGCAAACAAGCACATGGACCTTACGATAGTAAGCGGTAACCGTAGCCTAAGGAGGCCTGTGGTGTCAGTAAAAGTGATATTTTACAATTGTCACACTTGTAATTATGGTGAAATAGGCCACTGATCCTACGAATCGTATAAGATAATCATTTCGTTAAATGTTGTTAATTAGGTGTAATGATTTTTCTAAAGTGCAACCCAGCAGCAAAGTATGCCGTCCAACTGACATGACACTCGTATGATGTTTAGATACTTGTCTACGTTATGTTAATTAATGTGGCTACAGTGGATGTAATACATTGCGTGCTCAATTATTTTATATGAAAAAATAAATACCTTAATTTCGATGTTACTCCAACGAAAGCATAATTAAAGTGACAGAAAAATCCCCGAAAGTGGATTTCGAAGTTCGCGGTAGGGCCGCTGTATTATGTTTATTATAATTATTAAGCGAAATAAAATTGTTCTTGTTTTTACGTACCGTTCATTTCATTAAGAATTTCCCTGGAACCTCGAGTTAGCAGCCAATGGAATGATTCATCAATCTTTTATCAAATAATGGTCAGTGACTCTTCAATCCCTTAGTCGACTTTTACGACACCCGCTGGAGGAGTTAGGACAAAAGTATTCTTACTGCCGTCACCACACGGCTAATGGATGTATTTATTTACTTACGTAATATCGGTGTTACGCGAGCATTGCGAAAGATTTTAACTATGCATTCCAGACATCAAAATAAACAAAAAGTATTATGAGACCTAATGTCAATTCCACCAAAAAAAAAATTTTTTTTTCTTTTTTTTTAGGCCGATTTGAATACTTTTTAACATTTCCAGTACTTTTTATCATAACAACAATTTGTTTAAATTATTTATTTCAATTGTTTTTTTTTAGGTAGAGGTTATTTATTTCGTCAAGTCTATTCGTATTTTTTGATTGTCAGGCAAAAGGTGTGGTAATATTAGAACACATTGTGGTAGCATTGTAATCCAAAAGAAGTTAAATGACGAGTTACGTCGAAAAACTTATTTCGAAAAAAGGTTGATTATCTCTGAAACCAAGTCGAATCCAGGAAATTTTATGTAACATTAAAGACTCTAAATATGATCAGGAATCCAGCATTAAAATCTTTCGGAATGCTGACGTAACACCGTGTATTATTATAGTCACCATCAGGGGCCTATTTCTCGAAAGCTTATAACTTGTAATACAAGCGGAAGTCATTGGGCCCATTTCTTTAAAGCTTGTATCTTGTAATACAAGTGGAAGTCTCTTTTAATCACTATAAATTAAATAAGGACAAAAACTCCTGTTTTGATAAATATTCACTAATGCCATGACAATAGCTGCTCCGATATATCTGATAGCGACAAATTTTATTACGATTTGTTTTATAGAGATTAAAAATTAAATTAAAACACTGTTTAAAAGGTTCTTAAATATATTTATTAATAGCTATATTAAATTATTATGCCATGATTGCTTTATAAAAGTAACCCAGATGACAAAATGGCGGCTCCTATTTGCCCTTTATCGTATACTTGGAGTACGTCTTAGTGGGGTCGTAGGGCTCCCAGCGGGAAGCCGGGAATATGTGCTTGTTTCTTTCATACCAGGACCTGAATAAAGAAAGAATAATTAAAAAATGCCGTTGGAGGTTTCTGAGACATTATTATCACTGGCAGATAATAAATAAGAGCAGAAATGTCACTGTAGGCTAAATCCTCATGGATTTTAATTGTGTCAATTCGCGCTTAGAAGATACCCGATAATAGTGGTAAATCATACCAATTCAATTGAAATGAAAGTAGTAGAATAGTATATTACTATAGAGGCCGGGGCGAAAGGGGTTGCCGGCCGAAGACAGGATAGGTCTGAGGCAGGTAACCCCATATTTCCAGCCGAGATATACTCCATCTCAAATACCATGGCCCGATGGCACTTAAAACTTAACAATAGGGCTCATAATGTTTGTCTTTTGTTATCTAATTGGACCACTTCAAATCAGCACGTGCCGGGTCACCTGCATGCAACTAAAGCGAAATTGAGACATTTAGGTACTTGAAAATAAAAATACAAAAACACCCCACCGCAAAAAAATGTAGTCAGGTTTCTTTTGTTATCACTAATCCTATTGTTTACGTTTTATGACCATTTTAAGTGGCATCGGGCCATGGTATTTGAAATGAAGTATAATATGTATAGTGCTTTTCTCAAACATACAACGAAATATTCCAAAAATTACGCTGTTCGACTGGGAATAGAACCAAATTAAAGACCCTATGTTTATGTTACTCGAAAGAATGGACATAAAATAGAATTCTTCTAAACTAAAGCAACAGAGTATCTCCAATTCTCATCTGTGTCTAAGGGTTTCTGGTGTCACTGACCTTTTTTTGTAGAATGATTATAGCAGCGTCATTGTAGTGGACACACTACTGCGATCGCCATCCCGCTTGGACATGCGATTATGGGATTACAGACCTCCTAATGCATCCGCATAGGTAATAGGAGAGGCCTAGCAGGTAACGGAAGGGGCAGTGTGGGTAGGCCCGCCACAAGGTGGACTTATGATCTGGAGTAGTTCGCAGAAGTCCACTGGATTTGGGTGGCGCAGAATCTTTGGGGGAGACCTATGTTGAGCAGTGGACGTCTTTCGGCTATGATGATGGTGAATGGGACAGTAGAGCTAGGTGGTGGTACTAACAACTTGAACAGCCTGACAATAATGACTAGTGACAGTACTGACCGGAGCAGCACCTTGCCCGCGTGCGAGTCTCGCTTCTCCTGCGTGGCGTCGTTCACGAGCCGCAGTCGTCGGCATCGAACTGGTCAGCCTGACAATAATGACTAGTGACAGTACTGACCGGAGCAGCACCTTGCCCGCGTGCGAGTCTCGCTTCTCCTGCGTGGCGTCGTTCACGAGCCGCAGTCGGCATCGAACTGGTCAGCCTGACAATAATGACTAGTGACAGTACTGACCGGAGCAGCACCTTGCCCGCGTGCGAGTCTCGCTTCTCCTGCGTGGCGTCGTTCACGAGCCGCAGTCGTCGGCATCGAACTGGTCAGCCTGACAATAATGACTAGTGACAGTACTGACCGGAGCAGCACCTTGCCCGCGTGCGAGTCTCGCTTCTCCTGCGTGGCGTCGTTCACGAGCCGCAGTCGTCGGCATCGAACTGGTCAGCCTGACAATAATGACTAGTGACAGTACTGACCGGAGCAGCACCTTGCCCGCGTGCGAGTCTCGCTTCTCCTGCGTGGCGTCGTTCACGAGCCGCAGTCGTCGGCATCGAACTGGTCAGCCTGACAATAATGACTAGTGACAGTACTGACCGGAGCAGCACCTTGCCCGCGTGCGAGTCTCGCTTCTCCTGCGTGGCGTCGTTCACGAGCCGCAGTCGTCGGCATCGAACTGGTCAGCCTGACAATAATGACTAGTGACAGTACTGACCGGAGCAGCACCTTGCCCGCGTGCGAGTCTCGCTTCTCCTGCGTGGCGTCGTTCACGAGCCGCAGTCGTCGGCATCGAACTGGTCAGCCTGACAATAATGACTAGTGACAGTACTGACCGGAGCAGCACCTTGCCCGCGTGCGAGTCTCGCTTCTCCTGCGTGGCGTCGTTCACGAGCCGCAGTCGTCGGCATCGAACTGGTCAGCCTGACAATAATGACTAGTGACAGTACTGACCGGAGCAGCACCTTGCCCGCGTGCGAGTCTCGCTTCTCCTGCGTGGCGTCGTTCACGAGCCGCAGTCGTCGGCATCGAACTGGTCAGCCTGACAATAATGACTAGTGACAGTACTGACCGGAGCAGCACCTTGCCCGCGTGCGAGTCTCGCTTCTCCTGCGTGGCGTCGTTCACGAGCCGCCGTCGGCATCGAACTGGTCAGCCTGACAATAATGACTAGTGACAGTACTGACCGGAGCAGCACCTTGCCCGCGTGCGAGTCTCGCTTCTCCTGCGTGGCGTCGTTCACGAGCCGCAGTCGTCGGCATCGAACTGGTCAGCCTGACAATAATGACTAGTGACAGTACTGACCGGAGCAGCACCTTGCCCGCGTGCGAGTCTCGCTTCTCCTGCGTGGCGTCGTTCACGAGCCGCCGTCGGCATCGAACTGGTCAGCCTGACAATAATGACTAGTGACAGTACTGACCGGAGCAGCACCTTGCCCGCGTGCGAGTCTCGCTTCTCCTGCGTGGCGTCGTTCACGAGCCGCACGTCGTCGGCGGCATCGAACTGGAACAGCGGACCGCTTTTGCCGCGAGCCTGGTAAAGGAAAATTGACAATTAGCCTCTTGACAGGCATACTAGGCTCTCGGCTGGCTTCCGATCCGCCAGCGCAGAGATGTGCATATCCTGTCGTTGCTTTTCAACATACTGTTTAATCCTACTTCTCCACCATATCTAACTCACAGATTTAGTTATCTATAGGTAGTGACCACCGCTTACGTTCAAGTCATAATCTCATCCTTGCTATACCCCCTAACAAGACACAATCATATGCTAAATCTTTCACCGTACGTGCTGTGAAGTTATGGAACGGTTTGCCTCTATCCCTCCGGCAGTGCCAGTCTGTGGCATCATTCAAGGCTAATCTAAAGAAGATGTGGCTATCCACGAACGATAATTTAGCTCATTACTGACATTTTAACAGTTCTTTTATTTGTATATATTTTGTATAGTGTTTATGTATACTGATATGTAGTCTATGTATTGTTTGATAAAAGTTATGTGTGTATTCTATTAATTTAGTGTTTTTTAATTCTTTGTATTCATTGTGCATTGTGTGAGTTTGTCTATCTAATCTTTCTGTTCTCCACTCAATCTCTCAAAGGTTAGCTGGAAGAGATCCCTTATAGGGATAAGTTCGCCTTTGTACCTAAATTTCTGTATAACTGTTTTTGTAACATATTCTGTGTACAATAAAGTGATTTACTACTTACTACTACTAGGACCACTATGAGACACCCATAGAACAACTATGAGAGATGCGTCTTTTTGAGTTAGCACGGCAGCATATACGTGGGAAAGTTGTCCCGCTGCTAAGCTATTGGCTATAGAAACGAAAAGACTAACGCTTCCGTGTATACATACAAAAGGGTAGCCTGCCTTTTCGCAGAATTTCATTTTGCCGAATATCACTTGCCAATAGCGTGAAAATTTCCGGATTAAATACCGTTTCCTTCCAAACAGCTCGTCTTTATCCGGATTTTTTTGAAAAAATCAATGAAATTTTCCACTTTCATTTTCAACATTAAACCAATGTGAGTTAGGTCTAATTTTCACTCATACCAGGAGGACGCTATGTCACTGAGGAAAAGTCAATTGAAATAGATGGAACACTTGATATTTTATGCTCATAACTCATAATGAAACGCAACTGTCTTAAATGCACTATACCCAGTTTGGTTAGGTATTTAACTAAAGGTAAACAATTTTGTAGCATCTTTTTATTGTAAAATGCATTTAAAAATCCAAACTAGGTACTTAATGAAATTATTCAAAACAATGTGAGACTAGGTCGATTTGTGTAAGATGTCCCAAGATATTTATATTTATTATTTATATTAATGTAAATCACTGTTTTTCCTCGTTATAATATAATGTATTTGCTCAAACTTATTTTCTACTCGCGGTATTCAATAAAAATATACTGTAAGATTGTTTACATTTAGTTAAATACCTAACCAAACAGACTATAATAAACGAGTAATAGAGGGAAAAAACTACGCCACTAACGTCACCTTGGTGACGATGAAGTCGTAGAACGTGTGTGCTGTCGTCTCCGCGGAGACGTCAGCTCGCTGGACCCTGGCCGCAGGGTGTCCAGCGCTGGACCCTGGCTCGCAGGCTCACCTTGGTGACGATGAAGTCGTAGAACGTGTAGTGGTGCGGCAAGATGAGGTCTTCCTTCACATACATCAGTTGGTCTGCGGAGACTGTCTTCAGCTCGCTGAACTCTGGCCGCAGGGTGTCCAGCGCTGGACCCTGGCTCGCTGGGACTCACCTTGGTGACGATGAAGTCGTAGAACGTGTAGTGGTGCGGCAAGATGAGGTCTTCCTTCACGTACATCAGCTGGCGGAGACGTCAGCTCGCTGGACCCTGGCCGCAGGGTGTCCAGCGCTGGACCCTGGCTGGCTGACTCACCTTGGTGACGATGAAGTCGTAGAACGTGTAGTGGTGCGGCAAGATGAGGTCTTCCTTCACGTACATCAGCTGGCGGAGACGTCAGCTCGCTGGACCCTGGCCGCAGGGTGTCCAGCGCTGGACCCTGGCTGGCTGACTCACCTTGGTGACGATGAAGTCGTAGAACGTGTAGTGGTGCGGCAAGATGAGGTCTTCCTTCACATACATCAGCTGATCTGCGGAGACTGTCTTCAGTTCACTGAACTCTGGCCGCAGGGTGTCGAGGCAGCGTTGGAGGAACTGGTAGATTGAGTTGCCTAAAATAAAATAATAAAATAAATAAATAAATATCTTGGGACATCTTACACAAATCGAGCTAGTCCCACGGTAAGATCAATTAAGGCTTGTGATGTGGGTACTAGGCGACGATATATATGTATAATAGATAGATACATATAGATACTTAAATACTTAGACAGCCATGACCAAGGAACAAGTATTTGTGATAAATAAATACACAAATAATGCTTTCGCCGGGATTCGAACCCGGAACCTCCAGCTTCGTAGGCAGGGTCACTACCAACTTGGCTACGGAGGCGGTCACAAAATAGAACATACTCGTAACAAAATCGTTTCTAAATTGGAAATATGGGCTATACAGGGTTGCAAGTAAAGTAGCCCGACAAACTTGAAAGGTGTATTCCTGAACAGATTTTGAGGTTATAATGATAACTTTTCTGGATTCGGCTTAGTTTAAGAGATAATGACATGTTATTCAAAAATCTATTTCCATCACAAGTCACTGAAAAATGCCTGCACGATTAAAATTCTTACACTAGTAGTTTTCATCTCGACATACACACTCATTAAAGTTAGAGAAAATGCGAAAAAAGTTTCAGAAAAATGATCAATTAAAAAAAATATTCTAGAAACCGTGAAAAAAAAAATCTTTCCCTACAATTTATTACTGGTCATGTACAAAAAAAATTTTTTTTTTTTAGATTTTTTGTTCGATAATTACATAATTATGATATGTCACATTTTTTTTTTTTACTTCTTTTGTCATCAAAAACGCATTGGTAAAGTCTGCCGGTATAGTCATTCCCACCCTGTATTTGATGTCACAGAGTAAAACCGAGCCATAGAGTGCTCAAGTAATACTTGAAAAATCGACGTATTGGATGAGTTAAATGAGAGGTAAGGTAAGGTACAGTCGAAGACAAAATAAGGGGTATACAAAAACGTTCAAAAATATGTCCCAGTGCACTCTAATTCTGTGTAATAAGAACGTCGTAACATATTTATGAACGGATTCTTTCGATACTTATTTTTGCACTTGACTGTACAACACGTGTACTTCTTCTGTCCTTTGACCCTTCTATTCCCTAGTATTTACAAATACAAATAAGTTATTCGTGGCAAATATAACAAGCATGACAGGACAAAACAAAACAGACAGATTCAGCACTTAATATTATCACGAAATGGACTCGCCTATTTGATCAATCATAATTATTATTTTACATTATATTCTGCATTTATCGATATACATATGTACAGGGTTGGGCGGATTAACTGTCCTATTGAAAAACATTCGTTTATCTATTGAAATATAACTGCTTTTCATACCCTGTATGTCATTTTAAATCGTCGATTTAATCAGCTTCATGGATTCCGAAACTCATTCTCATAACATTTAGTTGTATATATTTTTAAGAACAAATGTAAAAAGCGGACTCCTGCGACCTTCACCAGGTCATCAGTGGATGCGGGTGGCGAAGGACCGGTCATTGTGGCAATCTTTGGGAGAGGCCTATGTTCAGCAGTGGACGTCTTTCGGCTGATATGATGATGATGATGATGATGTAAAAAGCGGTGTTGTTGGATAATGGTGCAGCGAGCATTAAAAATCGGGCGACATTATCAACTGACCATAAAAGTAAATATCAACGTATGTTTTAATACTGCACACCGTCAATCGTTTCAAGGAGTCCTCTGCTTCCCAAATCAAGCCAAAATTGGGGTAAGCTTTAAATGATTTGAGTCAACAAAGTACCAATAAGCACCCATGGGCAATTTTTACGAAAATGTGCCTCTTATTATATAATCTTCGATAAAATTATTAAATTGAAGAGGGGTTAATATTTCGCGCACTGCAAAATAATCACAAAATGTGAGGCTCTTATAAAACAGATAATTTATATATGTACCCTCTCTCTTTAAAAAATATAAGAGTTAAATACAAAAAGTCGAATAGGCGGCACAATGGTCATTTTTCAAAGAAAATGCATTTTCATTGCAAGAGTTTGGTAAATGCCAGATTGATTATGGGTATAGTGTTTTATTAAGAACTAGAAAGGAAGGTATTTTAATTATAAATTTATTCCAAAAAGTTAATCAATTAGGGTACAATATGATAAGAAGAAATACCAAGTTATAGCCAAAATTTAGGCAACTAGTAGGCCAATGTATGGTCTATAATTAGAAAAAGAAAATAGAGGTGTCACTACTTCATAGGTACACAAAAAAAAATATGAAAAATTTTTTGGTCTTTTTTTTTCTTTTTTTTATACGACAATCGATATTCATTTTTTTAAATTCGATGCATATCTAAATAAAGAACATTATTTCAAAATTTGAAGCAATTCGCTTTTATACATCCTGAGATACAACACATTAAAGAAAAAACTAAAAAAAATCATAAGTCAAAAACTGTCACCGATAGGACGTTGATACTCAGCAGAAATATTCTTCACCATAAGAGGTACTCACAAAAAAATACTAGAGTCTGGTTGATTTAAAGGCTGAGCTAGAAAAATTGAACAAAGGAGTGGTATGTCACAGCAAAGCCTTCGAAGTAATTTCTCGGCATGCTTTAACTGACTTCAAATATCGCGTTATTTTTGGGACATCCTTTACGTCACCTTTCTTGAGAGTGACGTTCCTCCGGTGTCCGGAGCCGTCCCAGTAGCTGAAGGTGACGGCGATGGGCTCGTCCTTGAGGCTGGCCTGCGTCATCACCCACTCCAGCCGCAGTTCCTCGCGCAGCTTCAGGTCGGCCTCCTCGCGCTGCCGGTCGGGCAGGAACGAGGTATCCACGTCTGGATTCTTGCGGATTTTCTTTAAAGTCTACAATGTAGGAAAGGGAATTTCAAATCACTACATAGTATAAAATAAAGTCACTTTTTCTGTACCTATGTCCCTTTGTGCCGTGTGGTGACGGCAGTATGAATACATTTGTCACCACCCCAACTCCTCCTGCGGGTGTCGTAAGAGTCGACTAAGGGATTGAAGTGTCACTGACCATTATTTGATAAAAGATTGATGATGGGCAGCAGCGTCATCATAGCCCAGCATGGCGATTATGGGCATTTACCTCCTAATGCGTCTATACATATAGTTAATAGGAGAGGCCTACGTCCAGCAGTGGACTATCATAGGCTGATGATGATGATGATTTAAATGAAACAAGTAGAGAAATTATTGGTCCTATGCTTATAATATAACTATACTCACTGGTTCTTCCTGCTCCCTCCAATCCTTTCCTTCTGTCTCCTTCTTGATGCCGCTGGATTCAGGTCCGCTATCATCATCTTCTTCTTCCTCGTCACTCATGGCAAACGAGAGGGCCTGGATCTGTCAACAATAACTGGTTCAATTAGTATTTGTGGTTCTTCACATAAAAGATTTTGTACATTTTTTCTCCCCCATTGACATTTAACTACAAAGGTAATTTTGAGTAAATAATAGCAACCTCACACCCCTATCATGAAGTTGGGAATAAATATATGATGTCTCTGAGACCACCTCGCCTTTAAAGTGCATTTTTTGTGATAGTTTGATTAATAAAATCCTTTTTTTGTGTATTAAGGCATTCAAAATATCAAAAAAAACTAAAAATATTTTTTTTTGCAGAAATGACTTGTATATCCTACCTGTCTGCCAGTACTAACCCTTGGAAATTAACAGTATATTAGATTAAGACAAAATAATATAGTAGTCAAAATTAGCACATGATACATAATAATTGAGAATCTAGTTTCATTGAAATTGTAATATTAAAATAATGATCTAAAGATACTGCTAATAGAAGTTTTGAACAATGAAACTAAACCATTCAAAGGTACCCATATCCATACCCCAGGCAATATTTTATTGATACTGTGAGGTAAGAGTTGCAAAAATCACACATGACTTTAGCAGTATTTGATGATCTAGAACTGAAAGTAAAGTAATGTTGAACACAAAGTTTGTTTTTATATTGTTCACAATTTCTAAGAAAATGAAAAATCATATCAGCTGCTTTCAGCTGATATGATTCCCAAAGATTGCCACAATGACCGGTCCTGCGCCACCCGCATCCAGCGAACTCCTGCGACCTCCACCAGGTCATCAGTTAACCTTGTGAGGGGACTACCCACACTGCGCCTTCCGATACATGGCTGCCACTCGAGAACCTTCCCGTCCCAACAGCCATCGGTTCTACGCGCAATGTGCCCCGCCCACTGGAACTTCAGTTTAGCGATTCGGAGAGCTATATCTGTTCCTTTGGTTTTGCTGGTCTCATTTCTAATCCAATACCGCAGAAAAGACTCATTCAATGGCATGTATTTGCAATAAATCAGCAATCAGTAAAAATCAATATTACTCAGCAAACAAACAACAAAAGCAATAAAAAAGGGATTTAAGATAGAAACCTGTCGTTTTTGTTTGTTCTTCTGTGCCAGCTTAGCCTCAATTTCCTTCAGCTTTTCCTTCTCTTTCTCAGCTTTCTTTTGCGCCAATT
This sequence comes from Thaumatotibia leucotreta, assembly GCA_025490895.1. NCBI lineage: Eukaryota > Metazoa > Arthropoda > Insecta > Lepidoptera > Tortricidae > Thaumatotibia > Thaumatotibia leucotreta. Next base: position 62,373 of record JALPQI010005521.1, read on the forward strand.
TCTTCTCTCTTTCACGCACAATATGCTCCTGTTTCGCCTTCATCTCATCTAGAGTTACCAACCCAATGGTAGAGCTCTTTAACTGTTGTTCGACGGCATCGTAATGTGTTGCGAATTTGTTCTCGATGTTGTCTATTTTGAGGTCTTCTTCTATTTTCTTCTTGCGCAACTCTATCTCCTGCTGTGCTTTCTCACGCTTCTTCATGAGGTGCATGGCTCTGCCAGCCTCTGAAGCTGCTCCTTTGTAGTGTGCCATGATTGTGAAGGGCCTTTACCTCAAAGATTCTCTTCGCGAATAAAATATGTGCCTATTGTCCTTCGTGCGTTTTACTTCACAATAATAACAAGCTACAGCACTATATGAAGCCGATTCAAGTCAATGGAATCTTGTAGATTGTAGAAAAACACACTTTATTTTATTTATACACTATTTATTGCGTTCGCGTCATTAACGTCAATGTCATATGACTGTCAGTGGCTGGCACAGACAAAGTAATAATCTTAATCAAAAACTTACGTATTTACGAGAAATATGTCACCGAAATTTTATTTTCAAACTGATACTTATAATCTTATAATTATGAAACGAAATAATGAAATCACTAGTAAATGGACTCCACCTTTTGCCAAAGGAGTACGGAACGTTTCTAAAACTATTCCAGTTTTTGCTAATGACGCTCAAACATAGTCCTAGGCACAACC
>JALPQI010005522.1:0-61811 GCA_025490895.1 Thaumatotibia leucotreta
TATTTGTTTGCCCCTAACACAACAAAAGGGCTTCGAAGTATGCGTTTAGGTCATTATCGCTTGCACCAATAAAATACAACGCTATTCTGGCATAAGCGCTTGCTTCTATGCATGGCCGTATTTGGCGATTTAGCAACGCGATTGTCCTAGCGGTAGTAACGGGACTGATTGTGTTCTATAATCGCCTCATGAGGACACAACAACCTTTTTATTGTGAATGTACGTCTACATCGAGAACATGCTTGCTCGGACGTTCTTTATTTGCAAACAACGATCACATTTAGCGTTATTCTATGTACGTAGTGGTTTCATTAACGCTTCCTAGATACAGCTTATCGTGGCTGCTTCTATGTTAATGATACTTTTAAGAGTCCCAATAATTAGTATACAAATGCAACATATCGTAGGAGCGGGGAGGTAGAGCCGAACGCTGGAGGGCGCGCTTCGGAAGGAAACGTCGTTGACTATTCTTATAGTGTCATGACAATTTGTAAAGACGGTTTTGCAAATGTTGACTTTTTAGCCAAAATATAGATAATGAATGACGAACCAATGCGCAGTAGCTTACTTGTAGAATGCAGCCTAGGTCTCATTTTGGCGACTAACACCAATAGTTACCTACTTTGTACTCGTAAGATATTTATACAATTGGTCTTAGCAGAGTGACTATCTGTCAATTTAACTAAAAGAGTATAAATATTGCGTTTTAATTCCCAGAGCATTTAACTGTTGTTTTAACTGGCATTATTACTGCTTTTGTAAATGATTATAAATTTTATAGAAGAGATCTATTTTTATTGTGAAGTTGAGCTACTGTATAAAAGATAACTTATACATGATTGTTTTAAATCCAAACTGTTATTTTAATACCTACATATTATTATTATACGTACGTATACCTACTGATTTCTGGTACCTAACTATTTTCACCAAAAGTGCTCATCGCTGTCAAGAAAATTAGAGAAAAATGCATTAAAGAATGAAGAAAACCGTGTACGTTTTTTAATTACCTTTCCATTACCTACTTTCAATGGATGTTATTTAAAAATAGGTGATCGTAGTGCTATTGACTGAAGTATGCACTACTTTTCTCCTGTTAGCTTATTCCATTTTCTATAAAAATTGAGGGCGTTTTCAAAATAATGTGCATTGAATAATTGTACAATTAGTAAAAGGAAAATATTTTTTGTAACGACAGTTACGGTAAATTACCAGTTACTGGCCACCTCATGATACGTAGTAAAAATGAATTCTGTTTATAGGTATAAATAGAATGCATTTTAGTAAGAGGCGGCCAGTTATTGCACGAGTGACTAGTAGGCAAAACTCCAGTAACTGACCATTTTCCTCATACAAAAATTAGTTCTTTTCACCTTTAAATAGAATTATTTTTTAGTTTAAGGTAATTGTTAATCTATAAATAGAAATCATTTATAACAAAAGGTGGCCAGTTAGTAAAATTGGCCAGTTACTGACGATTTAGGTACCCTAAGTTTTCATAAACTTAATTATAATATTGAGTTTTGTGCTAGAATATTAAATTATCTATGGCTCATAACATAAGTTATACGTTATGTGATTATCAACAAACCCATTTAATTGTTTTGATTCAAAGCTTGACCTGACCTATCGTTACAAAACTGACGTTTCATTTTTTTACGGATTAACTAAAAGTACATATTTCATTGAAAATGCCATTAAGTGCTTAGTTACGAAAAGCGGGTGTTCTGTATGAAAATACCACCATACTTTGATTGAACAACAACTAATGGGGTCGTTTTCAAAAAGATTGTATAGTTTAAAAACTTAAGAAAGTCACCTGCTGTATGTGTGAGTCACGTATTCGAATAGAGAACACATGTTTAAAATTAGTACACAAACAAAACAAACGCCTATTCGAACACATTACTCACACATACAACAGGTGACTTTCTTAAGTTTTTCACCTATACCTACGTAAATTTAAAAAAAAACACGATCGTTTCAATTGTATGAAGAAAGTTAGTCCTACAAACTTTATGGGAACTTCGTAACACAAAAATGTGATCTTAAGTTTTGTTTTTATTAAAGCCCTTAACTATGTACAATTTTCTTGTAATCGATCCTATAAATAATAAAAAACAGAGTAGGTATTTTCAGTAAGGTTGACTATTTGTAGGTATATGTATATTTTTTTAACTTTAATGTAAATAAATTACATTATGAAATAGCACCATCTAGTGGGGAATAGCAAAAGTACCGTAACTGAAGTTTCCCAGTGCTGCCATACGCCTGAATAATTAAACCCGTATTACACGCTGCCAACAAGTAAATAAATAAATAAATATCTTGGGACATCTTACACAAATCAACCTAGTCCCACGGTAAGCTCAATTAAGGCTTGTGATGTGGGTACTAGGCGACGATATATATAATAGATAGATACATATAGATACTTAAATACATAGACAACCATGACCAAGGAACAAATATTTGTGATAAATAAATACACAAATAATGCCCTCGCCGGGATTCGAACCCGGAACCTCCAGCTTCGTAGGCAGGGTTACTACCAACAAGCCCAGTTACCTTTACGTATCTCTCAATGACTAAACTATAAAGATCAATAATAGTGATCGGAAGCCTTATCGACGACCATTTTACCGAATTACTAGAATTTGTTCTATTTATCATAATTTCTGACTGAATAAATGATTTCCTCGTCAAAATAAATGAAAAAACTGAATTATGTCAGTCAAACGTCAAAAACGTATGACCTTGCGTGAGCGCCTGCGCTAACTGTCAATGTCAGTCGAGCTTCAATTCGATCAAGCATGCGCTTTTATTCCGAAAAGTTTTTTAGAATACTGTGCGATGTGTAAATATGTGCATTATTCATTATATAAAAATAACTTTAGTGCATGATTTGCATTAAACTAAAACAAAGTGATATTAAAGAAAAAATATTTTAGATCACTACAAGGCACTAACAAAGATTTCCGATGTCTACACGAAGAGCAAGAATAAAAGCCGTAGCTTCGCTACCGGTAAGGCGAAAAAATGTAGAAAATCAAACCAAAGACGACAAACCCATTAAAAGTCCTAAAACACCACGTACGCCTTTTCAAGCACAAGATGAGTTATCGAAAATTAAGTCCCCAACTAATAAAATTGCATCACCTGTGCAACCGCCACAAGTACATACTGAAGCTCCAAAACCTGCTGAGTTCATACTGTCGCCTCCCCCGAAAAGCTTACAAACATCAGAAATTGTTAGGGCCCCGAAATCTAGTGAAAAAGTTCCTGTTATCACATCAATATCAAGACAAAGTGCGTCAAATACATTCGCCTCACCATTGCGATGGAGCAGTCCAGCCAGAAAGGCAGTACCCTCACCTATCAGGAACTCTCCACGGCCCAGAACACCATTAATCCTTACAGATGTTACATTTGAAAGGCTTGACTCACCAAAAAGTATTCCAAGCAATCCAGATGTTGTGGAAACTCAAAGGAATGAGGTTCCAAATAAAGTCATTCAGAAAATTGAAACTGCAGGTATGTGTACTATAAAAACATATGTATTTATGTGAAAATTAAATTGAATTTCTCACTATTGAGACATTGATAGTACTTGAGAATGATACTTCAAGTGATAATATCAAATTTTAAATTAGAGACAAAGAGATCTTTATTGACTTCCAATGTATGTACACATACAACAATAGTTACTAATACATCAACCCTGGTATTGCAACAATTCCGTCCGTCTTAGGTAAAGTTTCACTAAATGCTAATACATTGCCCATCAAAATTATCTCATATATATGCCAGTGACTTGCATGTGTGACTGAAAAGATTGTACTCTTATGCCAGCTACACAACACATGTGTACAAAATGTTCGTATCTCTATGTCACTGGCATAGGAATAAGGCCATTTTGATATGTCCATCACTGGCATAGTATTCAGATTTTGTTGATTACGGATGTTGTGTCACTGGGGTTGGAACATGTTAATTGCCACTCTATGCTACTCTATTTATTTACAGATGTTGGCTCGCCTAAGAGCATTCCGAGCAATCCAGATGCAGTAAACCAAACAAAGTTGGTTCCAAACATAGTGGTACAGAAATTGGGAAGCCAAATTAAAGTCATACATAAAATAGAAACTGTAGAATGTATAAGTATGTGCTAAAATTTGAAATATAATTATATCTTCATAAAAATTCAATTAATTTCGTTATTCTGGGAATAATATCATATTTCAAATAAACTTTGCCACTCTATGGTCCAGAACTTTATATAATTAGACAAGATACAATATTAAAAGTATAATGTCCACTTTTGCTTTCCCTTAATTTTTATTCAAAACATTATTCATTTTCTATGGTTTCCCTGAAAACAAATATTATTTAAGATACAATTCATTTAGTTCCAGATTACAACCCTCCAAGTGTTCCCGAGAGTATCACAGATGAGACTGGCATGGATGGCATCATCCCCTTACAGCCAACCCGTAGTGCACCAAAACCACTAGATTTTCTGAAGAACGAGATCATATCAGAGAATGCTCAAGTGCTCTTTGATCCGATTGTCCCTCTGCCGTCTCCAAGCAAAGTGCGCCCGAAGCTTAGACCTGCACCTAGACTTGCACCACATCGGAGAAATAGTGTTCAAGTATGTTGCATTATTTCGGCTTGTTTACATGCTTGAATTACGGCTACTGTCCAGTGAGAAGTTTTCTTTGCCTGGGAAGCTGAATGAGATAGTCAATTGGGGTCCAATGTTGATATCAGGTCAGCAATGTATGGGTTAACAAAGAGAGCTATTTAGTCAACACAGTTTTAGATTTAATTATTCAAATCATGAACAGAGGAGGGAACACTTTACAAGTTACTTGTTTACATAGCAAAGATTAGCATAATTATGTAAAAAATTATTAAAATAATCTTCAAGATTATAATAAGATCCTGCTTAAGAATCACATTTATTAATTGAAAACAATAATTGCTTAAGCATAATATTAACTACAAACTTCCCAATCTTCTCTTCTCATCTTTTAAGATCTCTTCCCAAGCCATCACTTCTATCTTAGGCCCTCCATATCAAGTTTAATCCTGCTGCATCAACAATTTGGAAAAGCCTTAAAGAAAAATCACATGTCAGTAAAACTACACTGATCAATCGAAGTTCCACGTAAATGCCTACAACATCGAAGCAGACGGCTGTACCTGTGCCATATATTACGTTGTCGCGAAAATGGCTGTGAAAAGGTTAACCTGAGTCATGTAATCTAACCTTGCATTACAAATTCCTCTAACAATATTATATAATTTATCAGGGAAGTGCCAGCGAGTCTGAAGACGAGAGTCGCCGTGCGCTGCTCAACAGCGGTGCTCCGACTCCGGTGCCGACACGGCAACGACACGACTCCCACACGTCGCACAGTACCCTCCACTCATTACCTAATAGGTATTTAATGATCCCATTATTTAGCTATTAGATAACTTTCTAATGTTAAGATGTTTCAAAGCGTATAATTTCATGTTGACAAACATTTTACCTAATGAGGTCTAAAATCACCATGACCATGGAATATAGATCTTCTAACACTATTTTGCAGTTTGAATGGTTTTTAGAATAATTATGTGGTAAGAGTTAATTATGGTCGTTACCTCCTAACGTTACCTTACCACCTAACGATACCTACAGTCGTGGCCAGATAATTAGGAACAAGATTTTTTTTCTCATACAACTGCCTGCAAACAGGGCTTTGCAAATTTTATAATAATTTAAAAAATATTTAACCATTTTTCTTTATCAATATCAGAACTTATCCATGATTAAATAAGGTATACTGGGACGTATTGCAAAGTTCTAAAAAACACCTAACTTGAAAAATATGGATGACGCCATAGACACTTCAACTTAATTAGGAACAATTTCATACATTTTGTTCTTAATTAGGTTGAAGTGTTTATGGGGTCATCCATATTTTTCAAGATAGGTATTTTATGGAACTTAGCAATACGTTCCAGTATACCTTATTTAATCATAGATAAGTTCTGATATTAATAAAGAAAAATGGTCAATTATTTCTTAAATTATTATCAAATTTGCAAAGCCCTGTTTGCAGGCAGTTGTATGGGAAAAAAAATCTTGTTCCTAATTATCTGGCCACGACTGTATGTCCAGCACCATTGCTGGAACAAAGTAGCCAGTGGAATACTCATAAAGACTGATGATGATGAAAATTCAGCAGTAATCGATGAAGTAGAATGAAAATGAAAGAATTTTTTAATATTCCTAATTTCTAACGGCTATTTCAGAGTGTTTACCAAAAATTGCCCAATAACCAAAGGCCCCAAACCTTCGGATTAGGTAGTAGAGGTGTGCGCCGATGGCTAAACCATCGGAGGCGGCCGCCGGTCTGAAAATGGCCGGCGGCGGCGGCGTAATCGGCGTGATCGGCGTAATGAAAGAGACAAGTTAAAATTTTAAAAAGAACGGGTTTATTCAAAATTTCTAAACATGTTCACATATTTCATGTGTTTCTACGGCTTTCCTATCAAAATGACTGTGATGTCAGGTGAGAATAGCATCAGCATCACCCTCTTTCTTCCCGTGGGTGTCGTAAGATGCGACTAAGGGATTCGAAACTTCGAGACGCGGAAACCTAGCCTCCAAAGAGAAGGAAAACTAATAATAAACCCGGACCTGGAGTCACCGTTTAGGCGCAAGCCAGGCTCCTGCGGCCAAACCGGCACCACACGTACTGACTCGTCATTCCTGTGGACCATGTCGGGGAGGAGAGAGAGAGAGGGGGGGCATGGGCAAACCCGTGTTGCCATAAAGTGGGACAGCCCAGACGCAGCAGCATCCGCGGAGAGGATACTTCGCCCACCTGCCGTGCAGGGGGGAAACAACACGGGGAGTGGCAGTTACCGGTTATAAGCCCGCACGAATAGGCGTCGTATGTGCGGGTGCCAGGGGCCACTCGCGACAGTAGGAGGATCCATCGAAGATCCAATGATCAGTTACCGCCTCCGTCAAGTTGAGCAATCCTCGACCAATAAGGTACTGATCCGCCTCAGCGTTAACTTGTTCTGTGTGGGTGAATGGGGCACAAGCTTTACAGCTGGACGTTGACGCTGTTACACCAACCACCTGTTCAGAATATAAAAAAACTCTAAAAACTGCAATATCTCTCACTACATGCGCTTTACGACATGGAACGTCCGAACAATGAGGACAGGTTTTCAGAACACCGATGAAAACCTTGATTGCGCTCGAGACCTGCGCAAAACTTACAGTAGGTATCGATGTAGAACTTAAAAGGTTAAACGTCGATATTGCAGCTTTACAGGAGACCAGGATTGAGGATGAGGGCTCTTTGAGCGAGGCTCACTACACTTTTTATAGGAAGCGTAAGAGTTCTTCGGAAAAATGGGAGCACAATTAGAGATACCCATAGGTGTATCTGAGCGCGTCATGGTCTTGCCTCTTAATACTAAAAGCTGCTATGTTACTCTAATCTCCGCTTACGCACCGACTCTAAACGCAAAACCTGAGGCTAAGGACCAATTCTACGACCAGCTCAACGAAGTTGTTAGCGGGGTGCCTCCATTCGATAGGCTTCACATTATGGGTGACTTTAATGCTAGGGTCGGCCAGGATAATACTGACTGGCCCGATTGCCTAGGTGCGCATGGTGTCGGTAAGCTCAACAACAACGGACAGCGATTGTTGGAGTTCTGCTCTAAATACCAACTTTGCGTCACCAACAAATTTATTGAAGGAAAATTGTCACTTGGATGCACCCCCGCTCAAAACACTGGCATCAGTTTGACCTTGCCCTTACCAGAAGGAGGGACCTGCGGGAAACGCTCCATACACGGACATTCCACAGCGCCACTGACCATAGTCTTGTCTCCACCAAAGTCAGATTAGTGCCAAAAAGGATTCACTCTTCTAAGCCCCTTGGTCGAAAGAGGATCAATTTTTTCAAGACCCGGGACTTGGAAGTAGTGGAGTTGTTTGGCACCATAGTCCGCGATGAAATTTCGGCGTGGGACCGCTCCGTACCAGTACAAAGCGAATGGGACAAAATAAAGTCCCTTCTCACAGATACCGCAGGAAAAGTTTTTGGGTACCAGAAGGTAAAGTCCCACAACTGGTTACTCAAAAACGAGGTCCACTCAAAATGGCTGACTGACTCCCCGCAATTATGGTGCCAGGCTGCCACCTGCTCGGCATGCGGACGTCCCGCACCCCGCAGCCCCCGCACCTCGCACTCTTGCGCCGTTGACAACGAGTTTATGTTCCTGTATCGCACACGTTATTTATTGTTATCTTGTTATAACTACAAAACAAACCACGGAAAGCTATTCGCTTCTTAATTTGTTTGGCATGCAGGTAAATTTACTTTTTATTAAATAAATTTTAGAGTAATGCGTGATCTACCTAAGTACCTACACGAAGTGTGAGAAATATAATCTTGGATACTTCTAATGACGTGTTGCAATGTACGCACACAAAACAGATAAAAAAAATTAAGAATTATTTTCACGCCGATTTCACGCCGGTGGAAACATCGGCGGCGGCGGCGTGGCTAAAGTGACCGGCGGCGGACGCCACGCCGATCGGCGCACACCTCTATTAGGTAGCCGAAATAAACATACAAAAGACGATGAAGCAATATGTATGTACACAACTGTTATCAATGAGGTTTATCTATAAACGTTGTATTTGTAAAGCTCACTCATTCCATTATTCCAACGACTTACATCACACAAAAACAAAAGGCGAGTGATTTACCGCCGTGCATTGTTTCAGGGAGGTGAGCCGTGTTCGGAACGACTCTGTGTGCTCAGGTGTGAGCCAGCTGACGGCCCCGCCGCCTGCGTCGCCGCTCAAGGAGCGACATGTCACCAAGTGAGCTTATACAACTGCTGCCCTATTTTACACTATAAAACCCTACGAAGTTGGTGGTTTTGGGTTCGAAGTTCGAATCCTAGCGAGAGCATTATTTATATTATGTTCAATATTTTTTTTTAGGTTTAGGTGCCAAAATAGTACATTACGACACAAGTGCGAAAGCATGAAATTTGAAACGAATGGCGATGTTGATGTTGATGTGTGATGCGACATGAGCTTCGAATTTCCTTTTTGCACGTGTCTCGTACGTACGACGTTTTTTAGTACAGACAGATGGCCCTCCGAACTTCTCGCACTAGAGCCTAAAAGTACACCATCTGTACTAAAAATATATTTACACGACTTTATTGCCGTGACATTAAGGTTGTGTAAATATATTTTTGGCACCTAATCTGTAAAGATGTCTTTGACGTCGACTGGACATTTCAAATCTCGGTTTGCGGCTCTTCTAGCAGGATTTTTTTTTGGTCCCATACAAGCTTTTGATCCTGAACAGAAACAGGATCGATTGGCATCAATAAGAAAATTGTCAAAAATGATAATTTTATCGCACCCTGTATGTTTTTTCCAAAATCCATAAAAGCCAATCTTCATTAATTTAAAATCGAGGGAAGGTCTTTTAAGACCATTTTCGCGTAGCTACTCTGGATGTCTCTGGATCGGGTAGCTGTTCTCACAGACCCAAAAAAAAATTCCACCATGGATATCCTCTAGCCGCCCAGAGGCCTATAAAAAGGTCTCTAACAAAAGAAAATCTATTCTATTTCCTACGCTATAAATTCAAAATTCATTGATTTTTTTTATTGGCTGGGCGGCAGGAGGCTATATATATATAGGTATCACTTTGATATCTAGTTGTAATAACAATAAAATTGGCTCAATTAATAAATAAACACGGGAGAAATTGGTCACTTATATTACACTCTTGCGTGAAATTGCCCTTATGTTGTGCTAATATGAGAATCGTCGTCAGATGCCGGCGGCAAGAGATGTCACGCCGCATCGCCGCCATGCGCCGGCGGCGGGACCCGGTCAAACGCGACGCACTCACCATGTACGACCTCATCTTCTACAACCCCACCACCAATCCCATTGTGTGAGTACTACACTGAAAAGCAGGTATTTTTAGAATAGATTGACAATGTGTCATGGCCTATTTACCTATACAGGGTGCTCGCGAGGAAACCGAAAGATTTTAATGCTGAATTCCTGAGCATATTTAGAGTATTTAATGTTATATAAAATTTCCTGGATTCGGCTTGGTTCCAGCAGAGATATTTAACCTTTTATCGAAAAAAGTTTTTCGACGTAACTCGTCGTAAAACTTCTTTTTGATTACAATGCTACCACAATGTGTTCTAATATTACCACACCTTTTGCCTGAGAATCAAAACATAAGAATAGACTTGACGAAAAAACCTGTCCCTAAAAAAAATCATTTAAAAAAATAATTTTAACAAATTGTTGTTATGATAAAAAGTATTGGAAATGTTAAAAAGTATTCATAATTTTTTTTTTGTGAAATTTGACATTAGGTCTCATAATATTTTTTGTTTATTTTGATGTCTAGAATGCATAGTTAAAATCTTTCGGTTTCCTCGCGAGCACCCTGTATACATCAATACGTATAGTTAATAGTAGTTAATATAGTAATAGTGGCCTACATCCAGGCAGTGGACTGGGAGAGGCTGATGACCTTGTGTTGTAATTTCAATTACATTGCGAGATTACATGATAAATTTGACCCCGGATAGGAATAGAACTGATTGACAAAAACAGTTTATCAAAATGCCCCTTTTCGCACCAAGTTTTATTTCAAAATCTGTAAAAATGGTTTTTGACTAATTTAGTGTTCATTTTCGCGTAGTTTCGGTGTAGTTGGGTATTTCTCAAGCTCAAACGGACATCTCATTCATCTGGCCATGTTTTTTTGGAAGTGGCTGCATCTTTTGGTACCATTTTCGGTCGTCAGATACAGCACCCGTTTCTCTATAAGACAACCAAAACCAACCTCAAATCATTCAGCCACTTCCTAAAAAACGTGACCAGATGAATGAGATGTCCGTTTACGCTCTGAGAAATGCGCAGTTCATTTTTGCGTAGCACCACAAAATTTTATTATAGATATTGCATTACAGGCCAGACCAAGATGAGCTGAAAGCCAAAGAAGCCAACGAGAAAGATGAGGAGGAAAGAAAGAAAGCGCCCGTCGAGGAGCCAGAGGACCCAGACGACCCGCCGACGGACGCCGCGCCCGTTCCTCAGATAAAACTGGGGCCGAATGGCGAGATCATGTTGGATGAGCAGAGCTTGGTGAGTAAACATGTTTATAGAAAACACAGAATTAGATTTGGATAGAAGAAACAAGTTCATTCATTTGTATGGCGGCCGAGCGTGTCGGATTTTGTACTGAAGTTGTTACTTGCCTATGATTTTAAATATGTCTCAGGCCCTTGAGTATTCGTATTTTTTTGTGTTGTTGCAATTAATATTACTTAAGGAGGCATTATTAATGTATTTGATCACTTCAACTTACAAAATTTGACGCCCGAAAGCTGCAAGCTGCGATTAAAGACGGACAAATCTGTGGATTTCACTGAGTTCATTTGACACGCTAAGTAGATACGTTTGCTTGATCTATGGTATATATGACATCTGAGGTAGAAAATGATGAGGAAACGTAGAAAGCGCCCATCGGGGAGATTATAGGATCCCGGACCCGCTAGCGGATGTGGCGCCGGTTCTTCGGATAAAACTGGGACCGAATGGGGAGATCATGTTGGATGAGCAGAGCTTTGTGAGTAAACATGTTTGTAGAGAAAGATCAGGAAGAAAGCACCCATCGAGGAGATTGAAGACCCAGACGACCCGCCAACAGATGCGGCGCTCATATAAAACTGGAGCAGAATGGGGAGATCATGTTGGATGAGCAGAGCTTGGTGAGTAAACATTTTGTGGAGAAAGATCAGGAAGAAAGCACCCATCGAAGAGATTTAAGACCCAGACGACCCGCCAACAGATGCGGCGCTCATATACTGGGGCAGAATGGGGAGATCATGTTGGATGAGCAGAGCTTGGTGAGTAAACAGGTTTTTAGAGAAAGATCAGGAAGAAAGCACCCATCGAGAAGATTGAAGACCCGGACGAATGCTAATGGACGCTGCGCCCGCTCTTCAGATAAAACTGGGGCCGAATGGGGAGATCATGTTGGATGAGCAGAGCTTGGTAAGTAAACATGTTTGTAGAAAATGATGAGGAAACGTAGAAAGCGCCCATTGGGGAGATTATAGGATCCCGGACCCGCTAGCGGATGTGGCGCCGGTTCTTTGGATAATACTGGGTCCTAATGGGGAGATCATGTTAGATGAGCAGAGCTTGGTGAGTAAACATGTTTGTAGAGAAGGTAAGGAAAAGAAAAAAGCGCCCATTGGGGAGATTAGAAGATTACGACGACCCGCTAGCGGATCTAGCGCCGGTTCCTCGGATAAAACTGGGATCAAATGGGGAGGTCATGTTGGAGTTGGAGAGTTTGGTGAGGAACTGTGGTTCTAGAGACAGAGGAAAGGAAGAAAGCAAAGGTCAAGTTTCATAAGTAATAGTTCTAAGTAGTCGTAGTACCTTCGTATTTAAAAAAAAATCGTAAAATATTCTAGTGTCTTTTTTGCTTCCCAAAACCTCACTGGCAGCAGGACGCACTTATTTTTTGGCCACCTTGTATATGAAACTCTCCATGCAATAATTTTTAGCGAACGCATTAAAGCAGACGCAGGTTTGGTGTAATTCCCACCCAAGAAATCGAACTGAATATACAAACGATACTCCTCCTGGAGTATGTGTGGCTGCTCCCGCGTTTCCGCTACTGCAGCTGTGGCCGGGTCGCATCCCACAAGGGTGGGACGTTCGTAGCACCGTCATTTAGGGACGGTGTTGAGGCTGTTGAAGGATCCCAAGAAATCCTCGATCAGACATTTATAACCCTCCCTCGCCTCCCTGGTGCGACGCGTGCGCGCCAGTTCCAACAGCGTCCTGAACATGATCGCGGACAGGTTTTGTCCATATATTGGCCATTGTTGTGGCCTGCACGCACCCAGCGGGACAGTAGTTAATACATTCAGAAAATTGTGACGAATGTATTAACTACTGTTGCCTGTAATTTCTGTATGAATGTATTAACTACTGTTGCCTGTAATTTCTGTATTTTTTTTTGTCTAGTCTTGTGTATGTACAGTCAGCAGCAGATATACCTGAGCGGGCAAGGTGTCCAAGAAGTCATGTACACTTCAATCGTCAGAAAAATATGAACACCTAAGTTATCATTTTCACATACGCTTTCAGTTCGTCACATATATCTTAACATTCCAGTTTTTCTTTAACACGTACACGGTTATTTAATCACAATGTCAATAACGGTTACAAAGTCAGTGGTAACTAAGCACTCAAATTTAAGCAGTTGTCATTAATATCTACACTGTAACATCCTACATGGGCTAAAAGCTTCATTGCTGAAAATGTGAAAACTATGAAGCTCCAATAAAGCTCTGTAAAAGGGAAATCTAAAGTTTAGGGAAAAGTATAAAATAAACAAGGTATAGAGAGGAAAAAGAAAATATTTATTAAATTAAAATTTCTTATTAGTTTTACAATTAAATCTAAGGACTCTACAAGCTCTGTATCTCATTTGGTCTGGTTAGGACTTCATGAGATACACCGTCATGATTGCTAGGGCCAAATACCTAAGTCAGGAAAACATGACGGTACAAAAACCTGACGCCAAAGGTTAACCTGCACACACACAAAAATAGAAATTAATATAATAAAATGTTGATAATAGCATGATCATCTAGTGGTAAATTGGACAACATTATGATAAGTAATAACCCAAATCCTCTGAGGTATGAGAAATGTTACAAAGTCTATGTCCGAAATATGTTCCAACAAACAATAATATCAAAGCCATTTGACTATTCTACACAAGGAGTTAAATGTAAAGTAAATAGAAAGCTTGATTAGAATTCATGAACTAAAGACCTTAGACATTAGGACAAATATTTAAATGTTATAGAACACACTAAAATTGTCATATCTATCCTTAAATCTGCAGTGATTACTAGCTAGATGAAAATAATATATTAAATGTCAAACATTGTCTCTACAAAGCTTAGATAACGCCTATAAAATGATCCAGATAAATAAAAGAGATTACAATTTAGACTCGTATATGATACCCCATATATGTCAAGTGTAAATTTAGAATCTAATAGTAGAAAATTAAGTTAAGATTATGAAGAGTAATTTAAAAGAGATAAATTAATAAAGTTGTAAAAATTGGATTTAAATTTTATGAATAACCTTATGATAAACGCTTAAGACTAACTTATCAACTATAAACCACGCTTAGTCTTACATAATAGCTGCCTATGATCAGCTATAAGCCGCTCGTACGAGTATAATATATTAACCAAACGCACACGTAATTATGTTGGCCAATGTCTGAACGAGAGTCTCAGCGTGGACCGATTCTATACAATCCAGATTGGGTATTTAGAGTTGCAAACCGATGCAAAACCCTCGAGTATAACGATGGACTTGTATAGAATATCCGAACGCTAGGAATAGATCCGAAGATACAAATTCAGAGACTTGAGAATAAGAATATGACAATATGCCTCACAAGACGTTAATGTGTAATATACTCGTATATGTAAGCCGCATGATTAGATAAGTCCCATAGCGTTATGAGACAACCACTTTTATGTAATAGTATTCTATAAGAATACTCAGAAATATTATGTTTGATATAACATTATTATATCTTCAGCAAGCCGAGGCAAAGCTGAAGTGAACGCAGAAATAGCGATGAATCAGTACCTTAATACTAAACCGCTTAAAACTAACTTATAACTAAATTACGCTTATGTTTTATACTGTGATGATGATCACACGCATGACAATGGTAATGTCTGAACGAGAGTCTCAGCGTGGACCGATTCTATACTATCCATATTGGGTATTTAGTGTTGCAAACCGATGCAAAACCCTCAGGTAAGTCAACAGACTAGCATTGAGAATATCCAAACGCTAGGAATAGATCCGAAGATACAAATTCCGAGACTAAAATAAGAATGTGATAATTTTGTAATAATAATACTCGTATCTAGAAGAGTCATAATAATCTGGAGTCAATCTGGGCATGACAATGACGATGATAATGGAATCAGTTAGTTGAGATAGCAAGAATACATATAAATAATATATTGATTGGTGTATCTTTTGAACACTTAATAGAAGCACCGGATTATTGTTCAATATGAATTATACTTGTTTGCATGGCTACAAAGGTACCCTTTGTATATATTACCTCTTTGACATATAGAGAAGGCAATTCAGAACCCGTAGTATTACATATGAAAGAACCAAGTTTGACCATAGTACTGGGAATTGCACATCAATGCACAGTATTATTCAAGCTCCATGGTAGCAAGCCCAGCCCGAAAGCATGAGACAACTAAGTCAATAGTCTGTAAGATCGTTGAGCTTCGCACTTGCAGCCTCGCCCATATAGTATAAAAATTAGATTGTATGTAAATATATAATTGGGGTCTTTAACCACAAATGTTAGCAAACAAAGGTACAGACGTCTTATCGTATGCTATTTGGACGTCTTGCCAGAATAGTTCTAGCCAAGCGGCCCATTTCGCGAGTGTAAATAAATTACAAGCCCAAGCGATTCACCCTTTTCAAAGATCACGCGAGGGCATCGATCAAAGACGAAGTTCTACCATGAAACTCGTGGTCCCCTAACAAATTAGGTGACTTATGAAAACCTCGATCCCGGACGTAAGCAGAGTTTAACTAAATTTAATATTAATATTTCCATAATAGTTACTAGAACCACATCTCTCAACTAAACGAATCACATTATCAAAGATACGTAAGCCCAATTCCATTAATTACAACTTTATTGTTAAACGCGGTCAATTCCAATTCAAAATAATAATTTTAGCATTTTAATCAATTCTGTGAATTTATACGTTCCGTTATATGATGTAAGTAGCTCAAATTATGCTTTAATTGACAGTAGGGTAATATATACTTAAATGTTTAGAATAAGTTTAGAATATTAAAATCTGGATCATTTTATAAGAGTCTCAAATCCATAACGCACACGTGATATACAGTTTATAATCATTGTAATGAATCACGCATTCATAGTTTCTAATATACTATTGATGGATCAACTATTTCTACTTAGTGGCTTCAATTACTGCGTGATTCATTAGCAAAAAGCCGCGTCTAGATAAATCAAGTAAGTGGATGCACTGATCATAGCCCAATATTTATGACATTAAATATAAGATATTAAATAGCAGTGCGTTGTCAATCTAGAACTTTTTAAACAGCAATATAATTATGTATTATATTAGATTCTCAATCACGATTGACAACTAAAATATCAACTGCAGTTATATGTCGTACGGTAGATGTTAAATCTGTAATACCCTTAATTCTAAATGAAACGTATATCCGCTCGAATGGACGATAATAATGTATGGAATAACAGTGTGGACCCAAAACGTAGCACGCGAGCAGTGACGCCGAGATGCAGACGCTGTATATGGCACCCTTATGAATGGAGTAGCAGGGCCGACCCAACACGAAGCACGCGTGTAGCGGTGTCGTGATGTCGTCTGTACATGGCGCCCTCTCTCTCGTACGCACGAAACACCGGAAAGTAGAAAAGATCATGTTTATAAGAAGTATTCATAAGAAGTTAATAATTTTGATTGCGGATTATAATAGAACGGAATAATAGAAGAATACTAAAAGAGTAATTCAAATACTAAAACTAATCAAGCAATTATTGCCAATGAAATATTCTGTTTAATCGATAATTATTCCAATAAAGTATAAAATCTAAATAATTAACCAATAAATCATCAAATAGTGGTATTCAATTAAAATAGATCCTAGCCCGCTCTCCATAACATTAATATAATATATTTAAGTTTAGAATTATTTTTCAATATGGCACACACTTAATTTGGAGGGTAGATTTTCCTATCTATTAAATAAACCAGAAGCAACACACCAGTTCAACGGAGTCCTGTCAAGACAAAATGGCTGACGCCTTTGAGCATCACTTGCGACCGACGAAGTATTAGATGCTGATGTAACTGCAGGTACTAAGCAGTTCCCGTAGTGTCGACTCCGCATTTTCATACCCTTCATCCCTGGATGATATGGCCTCTCGCCGATGGACATGAACCGGAAATGAGAAATATTTATTTAGTTACCTACCAACATTTATACACTGTACAATATGATGAGAGCTATAATCTAATACGGAAAGCAGCCATCCTAACATCTTCGCTGCGGCAATTACCTTAGCTGACAACTAACCATACTTTGTAAGGGATCGAAAGACCCCCAACCCCCAACCGCAGTGAACGTATTAAATACAATAGTGTGCTAAAATAATACCACAAGCTCACAGCGGAGTAGAATGGCACTGAATTCAAGGCCAAATTTAAGGGAAACACTATATCTAATAATCAAATATTAATGAATCGAAGTATTTATAAAACACCATTATAAAACAGTTTATTTAATTATTCACTTTGTAAGTATCATATTTTAACACTGATGCAATAGGCTTAACTCGTAACTAACCACACCTTGTAAGAGGTCAAAAGACCCCTACCGCATTGAACGTGTTAACACGTGGCGCATCTATACAACCTACATGAACCAATGCTGCGCGCTCCACTGGTCTACTACTGTCGACCAAAGAATACGGCAACCTAATAATTAATACAGAAAATATTTAGATAAACATGTTACGTTATTAAAATGTCACTCGATTATCTTCGTATTGCCGTTACGCTGAACATTATAAAGCAAGTTAAGTAAATTAAATCAACCGGACACACGCACGACCACAAGCAATGATTTATCATTATATTCCTGTCATAGATTGCAATTTAAGATCCAATCTGCATGAAAACCATCCAGACACGGGCCCTGTATCCAGACACCCCAACTACAAGCTAAAACTAATTCATTAAATTAATATTAAATGACTTACGTTCGCCCTTGTGTCGGTTTGCCGTAAACGTATAGTAGTCACTAATCAACCAGTACGATTCGTTACCACTTAGTAATTCTATAAAGCATTGTCAAAAGTATATCGGAATAATAACTATTCAATATTTAGACTATGAATAAACACGATTAGCACAATTGAACACGCATATCAGAAACTAGATATTTGGGCACGCTCATCTGCAAAGAACAACGAATCCATTTAATTTTCAACAGAAACTGAATCTACCCACTTTCTAACATATCGCTGGAATCCCGTATGATTCGATGCACCTATTATTCTACAAATCACAAAGCAATTCCTATAAATATAAAGTATGCCAGAGGCGACGTACCATATCCATGTGGTGCATCCTTTGTGCGCCCAAATGCCGGGTGGTACCGCATTCCTATCTTCGAATCACACCCAGGAATGGTGTTACTCGCCCTATGCCTCCGCTGCCGTAAAGCCTGCCTGCTATATCTGTGAACAATTCTAAACACGATATGCCTTACGAACTAAACTCACTGACTTCCTTACGACTCGACGCTCTGCCGACGAAAAAGCCTCGAATACCTGTTACACTCCCTTAAGTCAGATTCTCTCAACTCTCATTCTCAATCCCTCAATTGTTCGTTCATTCGACGTCTTTGAATCACCTCATACTGAACATCTTTTACCATTGGCTAACAACAAACTAGCTCGAATCTGATTGGTTGAAATTCTACCCGCTCTGTTTAATTCCATAGTATCCTGAATGAAAACACTGACGTACAATTGTAGGTCACGTGGTACGCGGCGACGTCATGATATTTTAAATCGAACGCCTACAAAAAGAATGAAAGCAAATAATTATCTTCAATTGATGTCGATACGTTACAACACGCACTGCCAATCACATACGTCAGCAGCCAAGGTGCCACCCGTTGCTTAGCAGTTGTTATTTCAATGGTAACTAAGCACCAACATTTTATGTGAATAACTTTCAATACTGTAATTTTTCATTCTGTAATTAGTTCGTTGAATGCAGTTTTTGCAATCCAAATGGCAAACGTATTTTCCTAGCTAGCTTCGGCACCTACCGCTGAACAGCTGCAAAGGAACTTTCTCTGTCACTTCAATTAGGGTATAATAAGAGTGACCATGACAAGTTCTTTCGATTTGATGATTTCGGATTTCGCGGTAGCGGTCCTGAGGGCTAATTGCGAGCTACGCACGAAGTTTTGCCTCTTTGTCACACTTACGTTCGACATTGCAAGTGCGAAACAGAGAGGCAAAAAATCGTTCGTGGTTCACAATAGGCCCGTTTTTTTTTTTTATACCACGTCGGTGGCAAACAAGCATACGGCCCGCCTGATGGAAAGCAATCACCGTAGCCTATGGGCGCCTGCAACCCCCAGGGGTGTCACATGCGCGTTGCCGACCCAATAAGAACTTGTACACTCCTCTTTTGAAGAACCCCATACTGTAGTCCAACGGGAAAACCTCGGCAGCTCATTCCACAGACGGACCGTCCGCGGGAAGAAGTTCCTCTGAAACCGCACGGTGCGCGACCATTTAGGTTGCAAGGTTTGAGGATGAGCGCTCAGTCGGTGGCGAGCGGTGCGATGATGAAAAGTGGACGTTGGCATCATGTCGAACAGTTCTTCAGAGCACAACCCATTGTACAGACGATAGAACACACATAAGGAGGCGAAGTCTCTCCTTAGACTTAAGGGTTCAATACTGCCTGTGAGTCTGGGATCGTCGACTATTCCGACAGCTCGTCTGTGAACCGAGTCAAAGGGTGCAAGCTGGTATACAGGTGCTCCTGCCCAGAGGTGACAGCAATACTCCATATGGGGTCTGACTTGCGACTTATATAACAGAAGTCTTTGCCCCGGAATAAAGTATCCCCTCGCTTTATTGAGCACACCCGAGCTTTTTGGATGCCAGCGTAACTTTTCCTTCTAGGTGACATCGGAATTGGACGTCGTTGGAAATGTCGACTCCGAGGTTATAACTTATCCCTCTGGTTATAACTTATAAAGAATATTTGATCCATAGGTGACAAGGATTGTTTTGACGTCTGACTGACTGACAACTCACGAAAGCAGTGCAGACTTGTCACTGCATACATCTATCTCAGGTTATGGCAAACTATTCAAAATGGATACATTTCTTTAGAATATTGAAATATGACTTATATTTGTAATAACATGTTTTTAGATAATAAATGAAGGTTGCAGGAGTACATTCATTCCGGACCTAATAATTATCAATATGACGTCAGTAGGTAACGTCAATATTTCATTGCAAGTTTGAGAAAAATAAAATGAAATGAAACAGATAACAAACATAAACATTTTATTTTCAAAAATTGAATGTTTCATACAAGCTTTTTTCACTGGAGGAGCGTTGGTGGCCCACCGGTAAGGCTTTCATTCCGAAGGTCGTGGGCTCAAATCCTGTCGGCTCGTACCAATGAGAACTTATGTACCGTACCTATGTACGAAATATCATTTGACATTATTTACCAGTTGCTTTTCGGTGAAGGAGAACATCGTGAGGAAACCGGACTAATCCCAATAAGGCTTAGTATACCCTCTGGGTTTGAAGGTCAAATGGCAGTCGCTTTCGTAAAAATCTAGCACCTACGCCAAATCTTGGGACTAGTTGTCAAAGCGGGCCCTAGGCTCTCTGGCCGTGGCCGAAGCCGGGGTAACGAAAAAGCAGGAAGAAGAAGACAAAGTATTGTCGCTGACTGTGCTTTACGTACCACGACCAACTTACACATATCGAGACGAGTCTAAGAAACCCAAACACAATGGGGTTTGGTTGTTTGATCACAAAGTTAATATGGCTACCTTCCAGTTCCACCATCAGATCAGCTCTTTGTCATAATAATATTGCATTGTCATCAAATTTAAGCAGCTCAATCTAAAATCAGGAAATGGTTCAAATTTAACTTGCAAGATTCGATCATAGACAACGGAACTTAAAACTAAGTTTAAACTAAATTCTAAAAGCTTGTAAAAAGAGAAAAGTAAATAATTTATCCTAAAGTTGACTAAGAAGCACCTGTCAAATGATTGAAGAGAAAAATGTGAGATAGATGTATGTGATGACAAGACTGCACTGCTTTCGATGATTGTCAAAACAGTTACTTAAAATAAGTATAGCTATTTTTCAATCAATATTCAACCATATTTGTACCATACAACGTCTATTTTTCCTTCTTGTTCAGATATATTTGCCTTATTGACTGCTTAGATACCAGTTGTTTTTTAACAGCTGAGGTATCAATGATGTGTTGTATGTTAAGAAATGAATGAAAATCGACTGTTAAGATATTTCTGACTTGTTAAGCGCTCACAAGTAAATACTATCATGACAGTCAACAACTTTTTGAAAGTTTAAATGTTAACCTCTCTTTGGACACCTCGAGTGTATAGTGACTTCTGATGCTGACTGTATATGTCTTGTGTAAGCCTATGAGTCCTTTGGTTACTCGAAATAAACAAATTTTAATTTTTTTTTTTATAACGCTTTTTCACCGACAGGTCATAAAACAAACGGACAGCAACCGCAAACTCTCCCTCTCCGTAGTCCGCGAAGGCGCTTGGGGCAGCGGCGGCGGCCGCTACTCGCGCGCCGCTCGCACCGCCGACTGGAGCGAAGCCGAGACCGTGCGCTTCTACCGCGCACTGGCTGCTGTAGGCACGGACTTCACACTCATGGCGCCGCTCTTCCCGGATCGGAACAGGCGCGATCTCAAGCTTAAAGTGAGTGCAGTGTTATTCACTAAGGAAACCGCCTTGCTGTCAGCGCTGTCAACGCTGCGGCAGCGTTGAGCCTAAAATGGTATTCACTAATGTACTTTAAACGACACTAGTGCTCGGCGACGAATGCGGCGTGAGCTGGAACTATAGTTTATAACGTATTTAAATTCCAATACACGTCAAACCAAACTACCAAAATCTACCAAAGATGGCGAAACGTCACGCTGTGACACTAGACCCCGGTATCGGAGGTGCAAAATGGTAGCTGTCAAGTTCTTACTTAGGGATAGGTAAACACATTTTGTGATGCCGATATCGATACTCGATTTTTTTACAATTTTTTTTTATGTACAGTGGCATTCAGAATTGCATGGACGATTTATGAATGAATTAATTCATAAACTGTCCATGCAATTTTGAACCCTACTGTACAAGGACCATTTATTTGTATAGGTACCTTTTTTCGGGATCAAATTAACATTTAATGTTCCATTTTTTGTACAATTATTTTTTTTATGTACAAGGACCGTTTATTTGTATCCCTTTTTTTGGGATCTATGATAATAATTAACATTTAATAAATTAATCAGTACTATTACAATACAAATCTCTGGTTGCTATTCAATTTATTATGTTTCGAGTTGCACGACATTGAAAAAAAACTTTTGAGATATTAATACTTATAATAAATTATTTATTAATAGATAGTCAAAGTCATCTTACAACAATGTCTTCGATTATTTAGCCGTGTTTACGAGTCTATTCGCCTAAAATAGTACCCGTGCAAAGCCGGGGCGGGTCGCTAGTATTTTATACAATAGAAAGTGGAGTCACTTCTTGCTGAACACCCTGAACTTCAAAAATGAATTTAAAACATTTAAGAAAATTAACAACGTATGTTCTACTAATATTGATTATTTAATAAAGGATATTCTATTCCAATATATGTTATCTTGCATATCTTGCATTGCAACTCAGTCTTGTATGAAAACACTCATAAAAAAAAGAAAAAAAAATAAAACCAATCAAACTGTAACCGAGATCTGCTTAAGTTTTTCGTCAGTTGTAACATACTTTGGACCAAATTGGAAAACCCAAACTTCAGAAGGTTCATCGACAATTGCCTCAATAAAAAGTATGGGGATGTTACATAACATTAAATAAATATTTTGTTGATTTTATAATTATATAGTCCTAGTTTATATCGTAAATAGGTGCGTTTAATTAAAGTCTTAGCTTATTATTGTGGTAAAGAAAAATTATCGATATGTAACTTTAATTATCGACATCACAAATATTTTTACCCCATCCCTAAGAACTTGACAGCTACCATTTTGCACCTCCGATACCGGGGTCTACTCATGTCATTACCATTGTGACGTTTCAGAAATAACCAACCATCGGTACACAGCGATATTAATAAATTAATAGAACTCGTTATTGTATAAATCGTGACAAAGTTCATCCTAAGTTTGAGATATGTTTTAAATGTATTAATCGCGTTACACTTCTCGGTTTGGTACTAGCTTTTGCCGTTGTCTCCGTCCGCGTTTAGATTATTCTTAAAGCTATAAATTACCAGACAAATTCCTATGATATCACATCACTTCCGACATCATCATCATCAGCCTATACTAGTCTACTGCAGGACATAGGTTTCTCCCATTTTACACCATCCAGCCTTCAATAGGGAAGTCCCACCTAGGTTTATGTTTTGCACATAGATAGCTTTATATGTATACCAAACTGAATCGGATTCCAATATACGTCAAAAAAAATACCAAAGACGGCGAAATGTCACAATGACACGTGTTATCGTCATTGTAGCATTTGTAACGTTTCAGAAAAAAAAAAACAACCTTTTGGTAACCTAACCAGTTTTCCTAAAAATGTAATCACACATTACGAGACTATTAATTGGTACCAAATGTTGTTAATTCCTGAGTTTATTGCCATTGTAATTTAAACTTTTCTCCGATAAAACATTTAAATTAAATATCTTCTTTTGCGATAAGTATTTAAATAAGATTTTTTAGTTAAGAAGTAGATTTAAATGTTGTATTTAACAATATAGATAAAATAAGCAGCTACCTATAACATATACAGAAGTGAAAATATACCGAGCCACCTAACATTTCATTTTAATGGCAATACTTTTTGACAAGTATTGGAATCTAAATAGGTTTTCAGGTATACACTGCGTCGAGAGTTTGACGTTTAATGTACGAACTCCGTATTCTCTAACGAAAAACAGCGACGAACTCGCCCACAACCTCGATTCCTAATGTCAAATAAAACAGCTTGGATTTTAGACAAGGCTGTCTCGACGTCGAGCTCGTTGACAAACGCAGCGTCAAATGTGTGAATAAGAGAATAGCATAGCTGATATCTCGAGGCTAGGCTGTCTCACTTCGCGTTTCTGCTAAAAAGTAGGTAGGTGTATAGGCCTGATTATGGCATCGTAGCTGGATGTGAAAGGAGTAGTAGTTTTGAAAACATTGTGTGTGATGCCGTCAGGAAAATCGGACAATGAAATGAAAAGGTACATTAAATAAGTCTAATATTAATAATTTATGTAGTTTTATGGCATCTATAATCATTTTATTTTCTTCGCAAAGAAAAATCATAATAAATCCTGCAAGATACATTATTCCCGCTAGTTTTTATAAATCAGAATAGGATACCTACTAAATGGACCCTTAGACGAATCACCCCTATTTTTGTTACGCCCTGTGTAAGAGATGCATTTTTGCGCGCGATACAATAGCAATTCTTCGTGGATAGTGCGATACTGCGTAAATAACACATGCAGATAAAGATTAGATTCCATAGAAATATGTTTGAAATAATGATCCTATTGACATGTGTTAGATAACTTAGATCAGGGATCGGAACCGGTTTTTTAGAAAAACCTCCAAATAGCTAAATATTTCAAAATGTTTTACACTTTTATGTAGTTTTCAACATTTTATGTAATTATTAATATCGTATTTTTTAATTACTCCATTAACAAAAAAAAATATATACCGAAGAACGACAAAGAACGGAATTCGAACCGTTCTTTTGTATGGAGAAAAAACCGTTATCCGATCCCTGACTTAGATACGCGGTATTGTAATATCCCCGACGAATTGGTTCATTCATTACGGGTGACAACCCCGATTACAAAATTCAAAATTATGTAACATTACGGTTTCGTTCCAGTTTAAGAAAGAAGAAAGACTGAATGGTGCACAAGTAGACAAAGCCTTACGTTCGCAAACTGCCTGGGACGCCGCCGGACTTGAAGGTGTATTCTCCATGGAGCGCGAAGCTGCTGCGAAGCGAGCTGAAGCGGAGAGAGAACAGTTACAAGCTGCTAGGAAGGCGCAGCGAGAGCGGACTAAAGCCATGCAGCAGATGCGAATTAGGACCAGTGAGTAGCCTAACCTATTTTCATATAAATAGCCCACCTGATAGATAGCTCTTGCAATAGGCAGTGACTATCAATAATAACAGCATTTCCTATGCATACTTACAAGGATGTTATCAACAGAACTGGAGCTGTATGCGGGTAATTAAGAAAGGTATTGGTAAATTACAAGGCGTTACCAGTAAGTAGCCTATTTTCATACCTACAGATAGCTCTATTATAACAGCATTTCATATAGATAGGTAGAAGGATCTTGTCAGCAGAGATGAAGCTGTATGCGGATAATAGGGATGATGACTGTAGTTAAAATAAATTATTTAACCCTTAATAAGGCATCAGTCACACCTAAATTTCATTGGCTTTGACACTAATTAAATTACAGAATAAGTTTCAAAATGAGGTGGTAAATATATCACCATTGCCCTATTAAGGGTTAACATTATGCACGACATAATACACGAAGATATTATTACTAAGATGTAGATTGCAGTAATTTTTGTACAGAACTTCTATTTAATAAATTGAAAAGAACTTAAAAGAGTAGGTCATTTGGCAGTACTCAAACGTGACGTCACTTTTGAGTATTTCACATAAAATTCCATAGAGGTGATCGTTTTGACAGTTCGAAAAAAGATGCTGATTTGACTTGCCAGTCATCATGCCTATTGAGAAAGGTATAGGTAATTACAAGCCGTTACGTTCTCAAACGGCCTGGGACGCCGCTGGACTTGAAGGCTTGTTCTCCATGGAGCGCGAAGCAGCTGCGAAGCGAGCTGAAGCGGAGAGGGAACAGTTACAAGCTGCTAGGAAGGCGCAGCGAGAGCGGACTAAAGCCATGCAGCAGATGCGAATCAGGACCAGTGAGTAGCCTAACCTATTTTCATATAAATAGCCCACCTGATAGATAGCTCATGCAATAGAGCTTGGGTCGTAACAGAACAACTGGAGGGCGCAGGCAGTGACTATTATAACAGCATTTCCTACGGATACGTACAAGGATCTAATCAACAGAGCTAGAGCTGTACGCGGATAATTGAGAAAGGTATAGATAAATTAGAAGGTTACAAGCTGCTAGGAAGGCGCAGTCAGAGCGGAGTAAAGCCATGCGGCAGATGCGGATTAGGACCAGCGAGTAGCCTAACATTTTTTCATACAGGTACCGCATCCAATAGATAGGTAGCTTTTGCAATAGGTATTTTATTTACCTATTCGAGAAGCAGTTGCCAGGCTATGCAACGTCCATAAATTATTTGTCCATGGTTGGCCAAGTATTAATGATATTTACAATTTTAACTTTTTCTTCCAGGTCGAGGAGCGAAAGCTCTAGAAACCGTCAGCGAGCCTGCACCTCGCGAGCTCACCACAGCAGACGACTTCATCCAACACGCCCTAGCCACCAAACCACGCAGAAAACGCAAAACCCCAACGCCAAATCAAGACAGTCCGCAAACCCAAGCCAAAAACACCCCAAAGTTACCCAACCCACCCACAGCACAAGTGCCTCCGAACATAGAAGCTGGCTCATTAGTAGTTTTAACAGTGAACGATCCGAAATCACCAACCAAAAAGATGCTACAGACTTATATATCCCGAGGCGCCGGCCAGTTAACTCCTGTGGCGTTACCACCGAACTTACTCACGTCTGTAATGGGTTATGTGAAGAAGGGAACCCCTAGAAGCAATATTTCTGCTTCATCTTCACCACTGTTGTCTCCTGCGAGTGTCGCGAGTGCCGATAGTAGAACAAGTGCGCCTGGTGCAAATCTAACTAGTGTTATACAAGTGAATCCGAGCCCTAATAAACGGCAAAGACATAGTTCTTATACTATAACGCAGCTTTAGTTATTTTTAAGGTATAATTGTGTATTTTAGTATTTATTGAATTTGTGATCGTTTTCTTTTACGATACAACCAGCCACACACCACACATGTATTCATATTTGTAAAGTTTGATAATGTTGGTTAACAACCAAACCATCTAACAAAAACCCACTTGATTTTGAAGTGTAGCTGTGTACAGATCTAGTGCAAAATCCTTTCTCTTCCCCTTTTCACGGAAACGTCCGAATTAATCTCCCTGTCTCAATTAGCTTCAGTGCAATATATACTAAAGTCCATTGTGACAGCAATATGAAATCGGATGTTTCCGTGAAAAGCCGAAGAGAAAGGATTTTGCACTACATCTGTATCTCAGTTTTCATACTACTAACATACCAGGTAGGTAGCTAGAGTAGTGAGTTTTATTTGTCAACCAACAATATGAAGACTCTAGAGTTCAGATATCAAAATTTTACTCCTGAATATTTCTTCACTTCTTCATCTTATTCGCTTGTCTAAGTTGTCTATACTACTGCAGAATGTATCTTCCGAAATAAAGTTTTAACATTAGTCTGATTTTACCAAGTATGCTAGCAATTATGATAAAAATTTAATGAAACATGTGTAAATATTTTACATATTCTAAGCTATGTATTTCGGAAATTGAACTGTTGATAGTAATATTTATAAACTTTTACCTGTTATTGTAATATTTTAAGTACATTCATTATTGATAACTACTTCGTTTTATTTTTACGAAAACATTACGTTAAATTCAGCTTTTGCAAATGAGTACTATTTTTTTGCAATCTACCCAACCCATATCAGATTCAATACGATACCTACAGATATTATGTCACAGGTCACGGGCGGTAAGAGGCATACTAACTCGAGTTATTAAAAACCACTTTCGTTGGTATACCGTACTTACCTCCATAGATGCACAATGTTTAATAAATGTATGAAATGGCTTCGGTGCTAGCAGTCCCACTGAGACGCCACACAGTGGATCGAAATGAATAAAAAATGGACATTCGCATTTTTTTCCAAAAATCCTATTTTAATAAATGCTCTTCTGTTGGAAATAATATGAGGAATAAAAAACGTTATACAACATTTTTCAAAATGAGGCTTATTTTAAGCAGAAAAAAATAAGATGTGTATTTTTTGTATGAAACTGAAAAATAGGTATCTTATTGTAAGAAAACCGTAACCGATCCCGCTTTCAAACCTTTAGAATATCATTGTCCTACTTTAGAACAGTAGAAAATAGTTAAAACCTTATCTCAGTAGGTGCCCGTTTTTGTTTTATAGTCCAATCAAAAGTCAGTATACACAACATTTTCTTAACTTTTTCATACAGATAAAAACAAGTTTTCTCAAGAAAATGGTTACAAATTAAGACGTTGAAATCAAACATTTATTGCGAAGTTTTTACTAACTATGGTAGTAAAAAGATATACTTGTAATTGTTGATTACAAGTATATTTTAGCTATTATGTTTACTATCAATAAAATCACCGCAATAAATGTTTCTATTTCAATGCAATATTCTTATAAAAAATTGTATTTATTCTATAAAATGTCACAAATATTTTATATTTATACTAAATTGTCATGAATATACCGTTTTTTTAATGAAAATAAAAAAATAGTTAACCAATAAAAATGTTGTATTTACCGACTTTTGATTGGACTATAAAACAAAAACGGGCACCTACTGAGATAAGGTTTTAACTATTTTCTACTGTTCTAAAGTAGGACAATGATATTCCAAAGGTTTGAAAGCGGGATCGGATACGGTTTTCTTACAATAAGATACCTATTTTTCAGTATCATACAAAAAAAAACCATTTTATTTTTTTCTGGTTAAAATAAGCCTCATTTAGAAAAATTTCATATAGCATTTTTTATTCCTCATAATCAGTGGTCGGATATCCCGGTGCAACACCAGGGGATACCAAGTAGAAAAGTTAATATGGATATGACCTAAATTCCCGGGTTTAGTTTGAAAAAAAAATATAGATCTGATAGGTATACTTAAAAAGGCAGCTCAAATTGCGAACATAAACGAAATCTTTGGGCGTTTTCACAAACCGTTGTTCAAAACACTTTTTTTTAATTCAGACAAGTTTGGGCTTGTTCGACTCAGGATCACGAGCTCTTTTAATTCTGATAGGTGAAAAAAACTATATTTCTATTCATTAAGCCATAATTCTTTCATAAAATACATATATTTACTCTAATGTGTCTGCATAGGTGTATCAAGTCTTCGTGCTTAAAAATGTTTGATTTTATGTTACATAAACGAGGATGTTTAATCCGTAACTAGGTATATTTTTTCTAACTTAGTAATTGATGACCCCAGGAAGACCATGTACCATTCAGTGGTTATTGGATACAATTTTTCTTTAACTTTAAATTAATAAAATTTTGTGGTATCTGCGGGAGACCTCACCTAAAATGTTTAATTTAGGCTGGGTATGGATATTGTTTTAATCCTGATCACGGATTAAAATAATCGTGTATTATATGACATATCTGTTTTTTTTTACGTTCGCAATTTCTAGAAGTGGAACCTATTGTGCCTTAGTAAAAAGCTTCTATTTTTAAAGCTAAACTCTTTTATTTAAGAATATTCATACCAAAAGGCTATTTGGTACTAGAAGGTAAATATTAAACAAAATTTATAACCTATCTTTGAAAATAATTGTCGAAATCGCATAATAATAAACGCTTGTAGGTATGTACATGCACTTATTTTGCGTTACAAAATATTACTAAACTTTATTTTGTGAAATCCCGTGGTATATCCATATTAGTATAATGTTTGAGGTCATTCACCCCTTGTTGCACCGGGATATCCGACCACTGCTCATAATATATCATTTTCAACCGAAGAGCATTTTTTGAAATAGGATTTTTAGGAATAAATGCGAATGTCCATTTTTTATTCATTTCGATCTACTGTGCGCCACCACCATCAGCCTATACGGGGTTACGGCGGCGGGAAGGTTGACAGTTCGTGCGTTTTGCTGGTTATTCACGTCGGTACCCTACCGATACCCAAAGGGGTAGTAACAAAAACTGCTAGTATTTTGGACTACTATTACGTATGTTGATTTATTGTACTGGTGAAAAAGTAACCCTACATAAGTCCACTGCTAGACAAAGCCTCTCCTATTATGTATACGTACAAACGCATTAGGAGGTTCATGCCCATAATCACCACGCTGGGCAAGGAGGTTAACGATCGCAGTAGTGTGTCCACTATGATGTGTTGACGCTGCTGCCCGTCATCAATTTTCGATACATAAATAGTCAACGACACATCAACCTCTCACACACGACACATCAAACTCTTACGACACCCACGGGAAGTTTGGGTGGTGACAAATGTATTTGTAAAATTATTCTGTGCGCCTTTCCTTACGCGAGTAATGCTTCGTATGGGCACAACATTAGAGTGTCCGAATTAAATTCCACGTTGTACAATGTGACATGTTACAACTGTGACTATCATTTCTTCGATCTGAATCGATTTTATAGAAGAAATTGTTTAATATTCGAATTGTATGATAGCCGTATGTATATATCTAAAGGATGTAAAGAGACAACAGCCGACCTACTCGCGTACAACATCGAGCCGCCGGCGGCCGGCGGCGTCGCGCGCGCCGTACATTTAAACTGACAGCGGAGAAGCCCCGGCAGATGCTGCTGGTCCATCAAAATATACAGGGCTTCTCCAGCAAGGAATTAGAAGTGGGTCTTTTCTTAGAGTCTTTAGATGTAGACGTTATGTGTGTGACGGAACACTGGCTCGATGAATGCCAAATGCCTTTATTTAATTTTCATAATTACGAGATAGTTAGCTCGTTCAGTAGAAAGTCGGCCGTTCATGGGGGCTCGTTGATTGTATTGAAAACTAATTGTAAATGTAAGGAGAGAAAGGACATAGTCAAGCTTTCTATTGAGCGAACTATCGAAATAGCTTGTGTGGAAATGGAGAATCACATTATATTGTGTGTCTATAGACCACCTTCTTCAGATTTTACCGTGTTTGAGTCTACGATGGAAGATGTATTGAGACGAGTGTTTGTTAGCAGTAAGAAAATAATTGTTTGTGGCGATTTTAATGTAAATTTATTAGATCTCACGCATGCACACACAGTAAGAATATCAAACTTATTTCAGTCGTTTGACTTATCTCCGCTGTTTAATGAGCCCACGAGGATAACCGCCAGCACTGCGACATGTTTGGACAATATATTCTGTAATGTTGAAGCTACGGAGAAATCGATCATTAGCTGCTTTAACTCGGATCACTGTGGTCAAAAAGCCTACTTCGAAGTCAATATTGTGAAACAACAGCAAGTAATTACATATAGGCCCATCACTGTAACTCGGATGGAAAGGTTTAGAGAAGATGTTAATTCCAGGGTACAGGCACTCATTCCCGATACGAAAGATCCTAATGCACTGTACAAGGAGCTTTCGAATGTCATACAAACTGTACACAAAAATATTTTCAAGCTCAAAACATTGAAGCAAGACTCAGTAAAAACAAGGTTTGGCGATTGGGCTACTGTTGGCATCCATAAAAGCAGGAATAGAATGTATGAGCTTTATGAAATGAGAAATTATAACCATGATGGGAAATTCTTGGAATACGTAAGGAATTATTCCAAAGTGTTTAAGAAAGTTTGCGCCGCTGCCAAGTCTGCCTATATAAGTAACAAAGTCAAGTCGGCAGACAACACTGTAAAAGCGACCTGGAATGTGATACGCTCTGAAACTGGAAAGACAAAACCCCGTGACGGCCAATACAAACTGAGAGTGGATGACCAAATCTTGACTGCGGACTTGGACGTTGCTGGCGCCTTTCAACACTTCTTCATCAACATAGCCAAAGATACTACTGAAAACTTGAATTCGTCTGTGACTAAGGCTGGCTCATTCTTGGATATTAACAATATCAAACCATGGAACAAAGATTTTCACTTTCAGTATACAGACCCAAATGAGATCATCAAAATGTTCAAGTCCTTGAAATTGAAGAACTCCGAAGACCTTTGGGGAATCTCTGTGAAAGTCATGCAATCTGTTATCGATGTTATTGCACCGTACTTGGCAAATGTGTTTAATGCTTGTGTAAGAGAATGTGTGTTTCCCGATCTAATGAAGTACAGCAAAGTGATTCCTCTATTTAAATCAGGAAACAAATATGACCTTGGAAACTTTAGACCTATATCCATACTTCCTGTTCTGAGTAAAGTGTTTGAGAAAATCATATTGAACCAACTGGTTCAACATTTCAACAGGAATGAACTGCTTCAGAATCAGCAATTTGGGTTTACAAGAGGTCGTTCAACTACAGACGCCGCCTCAGTACTAATCAAGCATATTTACGACGCCTGGGAAAATTCGCAAGATGCTATTGGTGTCTTCTGCGACCTCTCCAAAGCATTCGATTGCGTGGATCATGATACACTTTTACACAAGCTAAAATACTATGGATTGTCAGTGGAAGCTCTCCACCTTGTCTGTTCTTACTTAAATTTAAGAACCCAGAAAGTGGTTGTAAATGGAACTGAGTCTTGTGGCAAGACTGTAAAGCTTGGAGTACCTCAGGGTTCTATTCTGGGGCCTTTCCTCTTCCTGGTGTACATAAATGACTTGCCGAACCTTGTAAAAGATAAATGTGACATAGTTCTGTTTGCTGATGATACATCGTTAATTTTCAAAGTTGACAGAAAACAAATTGACTACAGACAAGTCAATGAAACTTTGAAAGAGGTATCAGAGTGGTTCACAGCAAATAATTTACTTCTTAATGCGAAGAAGACCAAATGTGTAAGATTCTCGCTTCCAAATGTAAGAAAGTCTGAAACTATTATCACGTTAAATGGTGAGAAGCTAGACCTTGTTGATAATGCACTTTTTCTGGGCCTTACCTTGGACAGCAATCTGCAATGGGCTCCTCACATATCTACCCTGGCAAAAAGGCTGAGCTCTGCCGCGTATGCAGTTAGAAGAATCCGACAGTTCACTGACGTGGAGACAGCTCGCCTAGTTTACTTTAGTTACTTTCACAGTATTATGTCTTATGGCATACTGGTTTGGGGCAAAGCAGCAGATTTGGACACCATCTTCATTCTTCAGAAGAGAGCTATTCGATCGATTTACAATATGAGCTCTCGCGACTCACTGAGAGAACGATTTAAGGAAATAGATATTCTCACAGTAGCTTCACAATACATACTGGATGTGATAATGTACACACATAAGAATATTAAATCCTTTAAAAAGCTTTCTGACATTCACAGCCGCAACACACGGAACAAGCATAAGTTATTGGTTACCAAGTTTCGTCTACAGAAAGTAAAAAAGTCGTTTGTTGGAAACTGTGTTACCTTTTTCAACAAAGTACCCTTAGAGGCATGGGAACTGCCCTATAATTCATTCAAAATGTACATCAAAAATGGTCTTCTCAAAAAGGGTTATTATAAAGTTGACGATTACTTGAATGACGAGGAACCATGGCCGTGTCTTCAGTCTCAAGAGCTGTCTTAGATTTACATGACATTGACTTGAATACATATTAGTTATGTATTTTGTAGACTTAGTTTATAAGACTGTTAGCTTAACAGCCTCTTTATTATTATTATTATTTTTTTTTTTTTTTAACGTTTGGAGAGCCTTTACACCTTCAAAATTATTAATTTTATTTAATATTCTTAGCATTTAGTTTCTTTGACCGTGGAGACCTTTTACATCTCCACACTTAATATTTATTTCACCATGGAGCCCATTTATCTCCTTATACCTATAGCAAAATTTTGACTTATTGGATACATAATAATTATGTATTCTGTAGCACTAGTTCACAAGACTTTTAGTTTAACTGTCTTCTGACATGAAACATTTGTTTCATATACCTTTTTATTTACTTTTTATTGACATTTGGAGATTCTTTACACCTCCAAATCATTATTATTATTATTTATTAACTGACATTGGGGACACTTTACATCTCCAAAATTATGTATTATTGACATTAGAGAATAAACATCTCTAGTTTAATTTAATATTAGAGTTTATTTTACTGTGATGTCATATTTAAATAGGTATTGGCTGTTGTCTTTTAAATAATAAGAATAGTTGCTTTGTGATTGTCACTAAATTGTTAATTTTCTATTTTATTATTATTGTTAAAATCATGACGATTAGAGACCTTTTACATCTCTAAATCTTAATATCTCTTTATTCTGACAACTAGAGGACCTTTACATCTCTAGTAGTATTAGATATAGATACTTAATAATGTTGCGAACTTGTACAATAATAATTATTTTTGTTTAATATTATGGTCCTTTATTTATTTCTGTCTTTATAAAAATGTCTATAATAATCTTTTTTTTTTTTTATGTAATACATTCTTTAATGCATGTTATTTTAATAAGATGTATTATTATACTGTTTTGAAAAAATAAGTCGACCTGAGTTTCTTACTGGTTCTTCTCAGGAACGACGTAGGGTTTGAACCAGTAGTAGATTTTTTCTCTCATGTCAGACGATTCGAAAGTGCTTATTAATAAGCTTACTTGAATAAAGAATAGTTTGACTTTGACTTTGACTTTGATTCTTACTGCCGTCACCACATGGTTAACCACCACTGAGTGAATTACTCGCTATTTTATATTAAAATAGTCCATTTCACCATTTCATTTTAGATTTACCTATAAGATTGCGTTTCCGCCAAAAATGTGCGGTGTGAATGTTTCCACCAAAGATGTGCGAGGATGTGTAGCGGGCTCTTTTAACCTTTTTGACGCCAACGTCTTATATCGAGGGTTGCGTGGTAAAACCCGATAAGTCGGGCAACCTTTTTTTGAAATACCAAAGCTTAAAAAAATCAGGGCAAATTTACTCCTTAGTATTCTGTTAAGAGTAAGGTGGTTTTTCCTTCTGTAATTTGAATTGACTAGACATGTCCTTTCCATGGACCCTCCATATGATGACACTTAGACATCAGGCAACCCTCGATATATTGGCACAGCACAGCGCACCCGGCTCAACGCCAAAGACTGATATATATACTGCGACTATATATAACATGGACGTTTAACGCAAGCTCAAAAATGCCCCCAAAACCAATTGTGCCACATCTTGGCACAGGACATAGCGCTTTTCGTGACACCGCGCATATTTCGGCGCAACATATTTGACAAATGTTTATTGAATATCGCCAATCAAAACTTTGATGGACCAATCACAACTATTTTTAAATGGCGGTTTAAGTTTTTATAGGTTAAGATTCAAATTCAATGCCGTGATGCACATTGAACAGGGGATGACACTTGTCAACTAATTCAGGACCGTTTTTGAAAGGCAATTTAGTATGGCGTGCGGCTTCCATGTTTTATTTGTTCGTAGCTGATATATTACGGAAATTGGTACGTTACCATCAAATGCGGTGTTAACTTATACAGGGTGTCTCTGACAAATGATCTTTCAATAAAAGAGTCTTTCCGCCGTCGTATTCATGTCATATTCGTTGGTGGATTTCAATAGGGAACTAGTTTCGAATAACCAAACGTCATTAATTTTATATTTTGGTGCGGCATAGTAGATGGGTCAAAATTTTTTTCGTTATCCTATACAAGACGTTGAAAATGTCGGAAAAAAATTAATGTTTTTTTCGGGAATGCATGAAAACTTCGTTTTTTTCGGGTTTTTACAGAAACAATCAATGTCACTGTCACTCCTTGCCATCTGTTTCAATTGACTTTTCCTCAGTGACATCGCGTTCTCCTGGTATAAGTGAAAATTAGACCTAATTTACATTGGTTTAGAGTTGAAAGTTAAAGTGGAAAACTTCCTTGTTTTTTTCGAAAAAATCATGAAAAAAACGAGCTGTTTGGAAAGAAACTGGATTTAATCCGGAAATTATCAATGCTAGCCTTATATCATACCACTCTGTCGCTTTTAGTGGCTGTTTCGACTCAGTACCTACCTACATTAAAAAATACGGTGCACTTGTATTTCTTTATCGCGTCAGATTTTAATCCATACATGAGAAATTGAAAACAAAACATCTCATACAAAAATCACAGATAAGATAACTAGTAGGTAAACGTTATCAACCACTGTTCATGACCTTAGGGTAGGTGCCTATGCAAAAAAAGAAACACGATAAATGTCACTTAGGTACTATTTTATTCATAAAATAATTTTATTACAGCCTTAAAATGTCACTTAAAATAATGGCAGACAAAAATCAGACGCAGACAGACAGACCTATAGATACTATATATAAATATACCTACCTAAAAGGTCAAGTTACAAAGATCAAAATCGTAACATATTTTAGAGTTGACTACACACCTATTATCAATAAGGCGGATGTTGAATAAGGTCTAAAAATGTCTGCCAGTAACACCTATCCGATGTAAAATATTAGTTTTATAAAGTTGTAACATTTATTCCCCGCGATAAACTGAATTAATGAATCTGAATAATTTGCATTATCATTTAGCAAAACACGTTTAGTTGCGCGTTACGTTCAAGTTTTTCATTCATCCTTAACCAAAAATCTATTATTTCACTTACACAACATAAATGTCGGCTGCATTCAAATCGATCCGTCTGTCATCAGTCACAAAATCAAAATATTGTGCTAAATGGAGGATTGCATCGTAAGCTGAATTATTTTCCTCAACAAATATTGCTTGGGAAAATATATCCTTGATTAAAATCGGCCATTAGTTCAGTGTTATCACGTGAAAAAGTTATAAGTAGCCGTACCATGGCTTTTCAAGTATAAGTTACTTACCCCCTTATTCATAAACGTCTGCTAACTTAACAAGCCGATAGTATTGTTTGTCCCTTTTGCTCTTATGGGCACATTGTTAAGATCGAAAGGGACAAACAATTATTAACGGCTTGTTAAGTTAGCAGACGTTTATGAATAAGGGTTAGGTTTTACTCGATACATAAAGCAGTCCGTCGCGTCCGTTCCAATACATTAATGCGAGCTAGTGTTGGTAAAGACTCGAGTCGTTTGAGTCCTCCATTCTAAGACTCGACTCTGTTTTAAGGACTACTGTCATGTGGTCAAAACTTGAGTTATTTAATAATGTTACAGAGACTCGAGTCCTTCAAGAAGACTCGCTAGATTTGTGTTTTGAAATTAAGGTTTTTCTACATAATATAGCTTAAATAAGAAACAACATTGTGACAAAAACCACCCAGGGTTTTCATTATATTGAATTCAAATAAAAATTTAACGAAAATAGGCTTCTTAATTTTATTTATGTGCTTATTTTGAACCTTGAACATTTTTTAATATATGGCATTATATAATTTCATAATTTTTGGACCGACATTAAAAAAATTAGTCGTCACATTAGGACTTGACTTTTATATACAGGACTCAGTAAGCCTAAAAGGGCTCGACTCGCGAATTAAAAGACTCTGTAGTCTTTTAAGCTCGATAGTCCCGTTAAAATGAGTAGTGTTCTAAAATAAGACTTAAAGAACTCGAGTCTTTACCAAACCAACACATATCGATTAAAAACTAACGTAACCGTTACCTGGCAACTCATGGCACGACTACAGCTAATATTTTACATAAAATAGGTCTAAAATAGAATCAGTGCGCCTCGACGATCTCATTAGGGAACCACTGCGAGGACTCGAGCCCGTCCCAGAGGGACAGCTCGGGCTGAAGGAACTCCTGGTTCATCTCGTCTATGTCTATGGTCTTCTTGTGTTCTGGAAATTTTAAGTGTTTTTAACATTTTAAAAATAAGGGGTATACAATAACGTTCAAAAATATGTCCCAGTGCACTCTAATTCTGTGTAATAAGAACGTCGTAACATATTTATGAACGGATTCTTTCGATACTTATTTTTGCACTTGACTGTATACATGGTATGTGTTTTTAGTTTTCAGAAAAAATAGGTAGATTTGGTGCATTCCATCTAAGAAAGTCACGAATAAAATTTTTCGTGTATCTTAACACGTTCGACGCCGGTGACACAGCGTGTGGGACCAACAAAATCTGATTCCTATGCCAGTGACGCACATACGTGATCAGAATAACCTTATTCTTATGCCACTAGCATAAATCAAGTTCTTCCTCCTATGCCAGTGCCCTAGAAATACGAACGTTTTTGATACAAGTGCTGTGTCACTGGCATAAGAGTACAATCTGTTCAGTCACACATGCGTGTCAATGGCATAGGAGTTCTATCAGATAATTTCGATCGGCATAGTATTAGCACTTAGTGAAACAGTACAGCAGGCTTAGCACATGATTGGTGTGACAGTATGTCGCCGCGAGATAGATCTCCCGTCCTTCACTTGCTACATTAACAAAAGAGGGACGGATAGACTATCTCGCGGCGAGATACTGTCGCGCCAATCATGTGCTAAGCATACTGGAGGCGAACGTGTTCATTTTATAACTGGATGTTTGTATTTATAGAGAATTCTCGCACTTTTCATATATTTCTAAGATAGCAGTCATAACCGTCACGTTCCCGACAAAGTAGACTTTTTCGTGGAATGCACCATTTACTACCGCGGACATAGGTAAATCGTAAATTTAAAGAAGTCGTCCCTCTACCATGCTGCGGTAATTTAGGTATAAGGTATAAACATGGACATCTAATAGGAGCTTAAAAATGCCCCCAAAAAAATGTGCAACTTAGCCGGCGCAACATCTTAGAGTGTCTTAGACATTGCAAATAGAATACGGGAATGGAAATTCTTTTTGGGTCAGTGTCTGCAGCTACCAGATCCAGGGTAGCTACGCGAAAATGGTCTGAGAAGACCTCCTCTTCCCTCGATTTTAAATGAATCAGGATCAAAAGCTGGTATGGAACCAAAAAAAAATCGACTACAGAAGTCCCTAATCAAGAATAGAATTCCCATGCAAATTGTATGATAATTGAAAATTTTATTTTTTATGATTGGTTTTTTATGCCAATCGATTCCATTCCTATCCAGGTACAATAAAGGTATAGTACATATACATATCCATTGAATAGCAGGAGCCTATTCTTCAAAAGCGAATGTAATTTGTAATACAAGCGTAAGTTCTTATCTAATTAATGGAGCTAAAAAGAGACTTCCACTGTATTCAAAGTTACAAGCTTTTGAGAAACGGGCCCGTCTTTTATTATAAATTTTATTAGAAAGTCATCGATATACTTAACTATGACCTACTCCATATACAATGAATTACATTTTTTTTATAGTCACTTACCAACAAGTTGCAAATCATCATTTTGCGTCTTCGCCGCCGTCGCGACCGCTGCGTCCGCCACGGGCGCTGCCGGCGCCGCGGCGCTCTGGTCTCCCTGCCCATAGTATCCAGACCACGCTGAGTAATTTTGCCAATAGGCGGACGGATCATAATACTGGTTGTACTCCTATAATCATAACTGCTCGTCAATGTACGTCAAACAATTTGTGGAAGCCGCAAACAGTTATGATTCAAACGCTAGCTAATGAAGGCAAACGAAAACTGAATAGCTTTGAGTTTTAGCTTGCCAAACTTTAGTGGATGATAATGAGTTAGGCTAATACAATGAAATGAAATCTAGTGATGGTTTGGTAAGACATACATAAACGCAAATGATGAATCTTGTTAAAGAAAGAAGCTTTTATAAGCATAATTTTTAGAAGCATAGGCACTTCTATACCGACCAAACTGCTTCGCACAGCAATCTTCTTCAGTACTCCTACGTGGACGCGTCTAGACCCGTTTTTTTTACGTGCTTACCTAAAATTACTATACTCTGTCACCTAACCTAATTTAAGATGTCTTTTATCGCTATTCTAGCCTCGTAAGTCCTGAGGATTTACCGCGAACTACAAACGAAGTGTTGCCTTTCTCTTGTACTTGTAAATTCGAACCTACCTAAGTGTGACAAGCAGGCAATAAGTCAAGCGTGGTTCGCCGTAGGCTTTCAGGTGTAGGTACTTACACAAGAAAAAATACGACAGCTGAATTAAATTGTCGCGAACTAGTACAAACTTAAAAAAAGTTAGCCAGACTTACGAAGCTAGACTATTCTCCTACATCTACAAATGATTTTATGAATGCCCTATCCCTATTTCCTATCTATATAGTTAATGACAATTAATAAACTAGGAATGTTATCTCTCACGGGGGAATTGTAGCCGCGATCTCGATCATGATCGGACTCCGAGCGATGCGCGTACGACTGTGCTTGCACGGTGAGCGTGGTAACATCGATCTGAAGGATTCATTGCAAAATCGCATTGGAATTAGCGAAAAAATCTTTAAAATTGAAATTTAATGTATGACGAATTATCAGTTAAGTTTAGAGAACAGCTGTTAAATTTCTGAAATTGTACATTCACCATCTTAATTTAAAATTGAGACATTACAAAAAGCTCGCAAATATTGCAATATGTACCGTAATGCCATGGCAATAGAGTGTTTGTAGAGTCGTATAAACGACACATTTCTAGCGACCTTTTTAGCTACGTTTTAGATGGTGTAACTGTAGATGGCTTCAACCTATTCTAATTCGTGGATTAGGTACCTACCGCGCCTTGCCTATTCTTGATTGAAAAACTGAATATACGAATTGGGAACATTGAATATTTCAAAAGGTTACACACCTTATTTACCTCATTTAAACTGAGGAACAGATTTTTAGCTATTATATAAATGACGAAAGCATTTTAAGAAAAACTAATTAGCAAACAGCTTGAATACAGGGTCGATACATAGCTATACCACTATGTAGCTGGCTAGAGCTCGGGCATTCTGTAGCGTAGCGCTATGTGCAACAGCAAACTCTCAAGCTCATTCACATTCCGGCAACTGGCAACTAAAATTTGTAAAACCATATCGCTAAGCAAGCTGCTATAATGTATATACCTTTTGACCGCCATATTAAAAAACTACATGTAGATTGAATGTTGTCAATAAATTGTCTCATAATAAATAAGAAATAAGTGTGAAATAATTTAACTTTATAGTTCTCAATTATGTGTGAGCAATACTATGTACATCCAAGTTAAAACTCTTTACTATAATTCTTTTTTTATTATTATAGTGGGATATTTTCAAACTTTATCATTTATGTGATAGAGTGCCTTGATGTCTGAATTTTGTGACATATTCCATAATTTTGTAAAGTTTATATCTAACTCTCTATACATAATGGCGGTCAAAAGGTATAAATAATTCCAAAAACCATACCGTCCCACTATTGTAGGCTGCACCAGCATTCGGGGCAGATTGGTTCTGCCCAGTTGGAGCCCCCTTTGGTTTGGGTACTGCGGTACAGATTTTCAAAGGTTTAGTGCCGAGTCCCGTGTATCCGTTCATGGCGTATAAGGCGTTACGCTGTTCTTCTTCACTACCGAATCTTACGAAGCCATAGCCTTTAGTGTAGCCTGAACTATCCAGAATAACTGAAAAAATATTTGAAATGGTTGAGAATCATAAAAAGGTATTGTATAGTTAAATTTCAAACACGTAAATGACGAGACAATTACTGTACAGTGACTGAATAGTCTAAAACAGCCTTTGTATGTAAAGAATTGAGTTGAAGGTACTTTCATAGAAATTCCTGAAACTCTTTTCATATATGGTGAAACCCTTCTTCCAATTGAGGCAATTATGTACAAAAACAAAATGTACAAAAAACTGAACATTACCTTTTGCTGTTTTGATAGACGAATACTTAGAAGCGAAAACCCTGTAAAGCGAGTAGTCATCAACATCTGAACTTAAATCGCCAACCCAAACAGAAAATTCTCTTTCCGACTGCATATTAGCCCTGGCTTCTCGTGATGCTGTGTTTAGTCTAAACCGTACCACTGGGAATGTGCCTGGGATTGGCTTGCCGTTCAGTTTATGCATTGCATCAATGGCTTCTTCATCAGTCTAGAAATAATAAAGAAATAATTAGGTGTCTATGTAAAACTAAACCCTCAATCTTACTGATACAAACTTTGATCTTTTTATAGGTTTCCTTGTTATTCAAGTAATCACTATACTAACATGAAGTAGGTAACAAGCTAAACAAGCACATACCTGAAAATGCACAAATGCATAACCTGCCGGTTCTCCTGTAAACTTGTTTCTCATCACTTTCACTGTAAGAGGCCGCTGGCCCATGCGGTGAAAAGCCGCTACTATAAAGCTCTCTGTCATGTTGGGCTCCAACTAAAAACACATTGTAAAGATACATTGTACAAACAATTTTCAAGGGTATTATCTGTGTTGAATATGACAAGTGTTATTTTACTGTACCTTGTCATGCCTTCTAACATTAATTAAATAAAAAACATAATAAGAGATTAAATACATACGCTGCCCATCCACAGTTGACACTGCATAGACATGGTGCTATACTATACAAATTTATATTTTAAAACAATTAAATCGTACAAACTACAAATACTGAAAGAACCACAACACAATTTTAACACTGGTTGTTGTACAATACAACAAGACATAAAAATCAAGTCAAGATTTCATTTCTATTTCACCGACAAGAGCAAACCAAAGCAATTCAAATGAATGAAATTAAAGTAGCGGCATCGTAAGAAGTCGTTTTTGACAGCTCACAATAGTGTTGTGAAACGCTCGATTTTACCGTCGTAAAATTTTCAGTCAAGTGCGAAAGGGCGTTAGATCTGGTACTTGCCATTGAAAAAGTTTAATTAAAAAAGTGTTAGGTAATCCGAATTAAAAAAGTGTTTGGTAATCTTACTTAGAATCATTAGCAGGCAGCGAAACTTTGGAGCCGGTGACGTCATAATGACGTAAAGTCGCATTTAGGTAAGATGTTTTATAGGACGGATAGGACGTGACCTCTATAAGCAAAATTCATAGCAAACCACTCCCAACCCACGTTGGCAAACTTGCGTGCTGCTAGCTCAGAGTGCAAAGTAGATATGCCAAATAGAGAAATGCCGTAAATACAGTATATAAACTCACTAAAACCATTTATTAAAATCAGAGCACATCTAGGTGATAAATAACGTAGTGGTATATAAATTATTATTCTACGAAAAATAAAATTATACGTGATTTTATAATTGAATTTGTAATTATTATGTGCTTACTATTATTTTAACATAATTTTAATTTTTTATTTATTTTTATGATGTAACTAGTAAGTGATTTGGTGTTAATACTAGCTTATGTGAATAAATACATTGAATTGAATAACAATTATGACATTTATCTGGTTGTCAAGTTCCACACAGTCTGTAAAGCCGCGTCCACCGGGCACACGGGCTCGCGAGGACCTGTCGAAACCATGACAAACTTTTAGAAAATATGTGCGTACCTACTATTATAGCAATTATTCGTACCTCCATAAAAAAAAGTTTACTTATTTATTTCGATTGACGTATCGGTAAATTGCAGCAACAGCAGTAACATCACTATTCCGTTCAGGCAACAATGAAGTTTGACATTTGCTCCATTATACCAACTGTCAAATTTTTACAGAACTTCATGTGCAAACAAACGTCAAAAACGACTTCTTACGATGCCTCTACTGTAATGAATGCGGGCATCAAGTTTGACAGCTAGTGCTGTACAACACAAATCACTTGTTCGTAGTTCATTCATTTCATTGTATCCATACCAATCGATCTTGTCTTTCTACACAATGTAATCGATGGTTTCCTTCAGGACAAACA
Organism: Thaumatotibia leucotreta; assembly: GCA_025490895.1. NCBI lineage: Eukaryota > Metazoa > Arthropoda > Insecta > Lepidoptera > Tortricidae > Thaumatotibia > Thaumatotibia leucotreta. The sequence goes on from JALPQI010005522.1 coordinate 43,699, forward strand.
AAAATAATTATAATTATATAGTTTTTATTAATGCTAAAAAATAAAACTTTATTAATCGTTTACATGTTATTTTGTAAATTAAAGAAAAATCTATAAATATTTCATGAATACAGATAAGAGAAAGAAATATTGCGACATACATATGTGATGATTCATGATACGAAACATGAAACATTCTCTTGAATGTGTCATTGACTTTTGTGCTGTACAGTCTTTTGGTACTGCATTTTAATGTAATAACATTGCTCTCAAACATATTTAAATATTTTTAAGAAGTATTTACTCAAGACAGGAAGAGTAGTGTAACGCAGTAAAGTTTTTTTATGGAAAAGGAAAATTCCTATCAAGTTAACATTTACCTGTAAAATCAGTGATGTGTTTGTTAATCTAATCAGGTCAGGTGGTATTAAGTAAAAATGTCACGCCTTGATAACATTGATGCACTTGAAAAGCAATTAGCTGATTTGCAAATGACCAACAAGGAATTCAGTTCAATGAGTAAAGGGAAAAAAATCCCACCTGTTGTGCCGCCAAAAAAGAAAGCTCAACCCCAAGTTCCTCGCAGTGCTGCTGTAAGCACCCTATGTGAGCCATCATACTCTACGAAAATATCACCTGTACTGAACAATAATGCTGCTCCTCAAAATCAAAGTCGTGGCAATGCACATTTTCCAGCAACCGATTATGCTAATATAATTCATCCAAATTTGCCTGGTGTTTCTTACAATCCAAATACATCGAAAAATCATAACGTGACATACAGTAACTTGCCACCATACCGAAATAATAACGACAGTCTACCACCACCACCTCCACCGCCACTTCTCATTCCGGCACCTAAGTCGTACGATAACAATCAAGGTCATGAAGAATACTTGCCACCTCCCTCTCCAGTCAGCTCCAACTACAGTGAATTAGTTCGTGCCACAGCTAATTTGAATTATAACCAAGAAAGGCAAAACTACCCGCCTATTTACCAAAACGAATTTGGTGACTATGGTACATCTCAAGGTTCGACATATGAATACGCACTGTATGAACCTATAAATCCACGTCCACAAAGCAGTCTTTCAGGACAAAATACATTTCAAAATTATCGTAATAATGAACCATCTCCAGGAAAATCTCCACTTCCTAAAGAAGAAGAAGTGGATGCTCTAACGAACATGTTGGTGCAATCCATATCAGACAGCCAGGATTTGGATGTTTTCGGTATTTGCGTTAAATGTGACGGAAAAGTTGTCGGTGAGAGTTCTGGTTGCACAGCAATGGGTAACATGTATCATGTTCAGTGTTTTAGTTGTTATCGCTGTAATACAAATTTACAAGGAAAACCTTTTTATGCCGTTGAAGGGCATCCCTTCTGTGAGACAGATTATTTTGAAACCCTTGAAAAATGTTCTGTGTGTACCAAGCCAATCCTTGACAGGATTTTAAGAGCTACAGGCAAACCTTACCATCCGACTTGCTTTACATGTGTCGTATGTGGCAAGAGTCTCGATGGCATTCCATTTACTGTCGATGCAATGAATCAAATTCATTGTATTGAAGACTTTCACAAAAAATTTGCACCACGTTGTTGTGTTTGCGAATTACCAATAATGCCCGAAGAAGGACAAGAGGAAACTGTTCGTGTTGTTGCGCTTGATCGCAGTTTTCATGTTCGTTGCTACCGATGTGAAGACTGCGGCCTCCTGTTATCTTCTGAGGCGGAAGGACGTGGGTGTTATCCTCTTGATGATCATATTCTTTGTAAAAATTGTAATGCCCACCGTATCCGCATGCTTACGGTTCCTGTTATGACGACTGATTTATGAAGTGATTGATAACATATTTATCGTTTGACAAACTAAATTTAGGTATGTTTAAGCTGCATTATTTATTTTGTATAGTATTCATATTTTTCCGTTCTATATTTCAAGGATAGCTACGAATAAGTAACATAAAACACTTATATTAATTACTAATAGCACCATCTACTCATAATCTACTTTACTGTATTTTCATACTATATTCATTCATTAATTTATATCATTGTTAATTGCGAGTTAATATTTTTTATACTTAATAAAAAATAAAATAAATATTCTGTAGAGTGTTAGCCTCGGCTACGCACGGGGAGACCAAAATGGCAACTACAAAACAAAATTAAATTAAACAAACTCTTTAATGTACGAATGATTTAGACTGTAAACACATTGACGATACAAATTATACCTTGTTTGTTTACGTTAAATGATTATAATAATTGCGATGCCCATCGGATACGTATAGATCAAGCGAGACCGCTCATATTAGATTACGACGGAATGACATTTGTAAAGGTCATGTAAGATTATTAATTATGATCATTTCATCTAGTAGAAATTAAGAAACAATGTGATATTGGCTGCTAGTGTCATCAAGTAAAATATTTACTATTGTAAAGCATTTGAAGCGTTATAAAATAATGCTACAGAACAAAATTATATAATGTTAAGTACTTTCCAATATTTTTCATTACATATTTAAGATCGTTTGTCGTGTTTTACTTTCATCTCCTCTTCACCTTTAGTAATTAAAAAATAACTAAGTTGTATACAACAAAATTGTCAATATATTCACAAACACAAGGAAATGTAAGCTGTTGTAATATAAAAATAAATTAAACCAGAGTTTCAAAAGTGCTACAATGAGCAAGTGTATTCAAAAATATGATTATGTATACGTACATTATTCAAGAATAAAAAAGTAAGACTTATAATAGACATATGACATACGGCTAGGATGGAAGTAAAAACACTAAAATACTGGCTGTAATTTTAGAAGGAAGGCACATAAATCACAGTTGCATTATACACTCGCAGTCAAATAATATGGGTCAGGTGTAATTTTTCATATAAAACATTCTAAATGGGCTGATTTGAAAGGGAGTTTTCTAATATTTACAGTATATATATATATCGAATCTTTTTTAATAACAGATCATATAGTTGTCTGAATTAATCATACAAACCAAAAAAAATAAACATGTAAAATGTATGGATTCTCCAAGGGACTTGTAATGACTTGCTAATCTTGCTATTTTTATATCCACGGAATTATCTGACGATAAAATTATAAGTAAGTTTTTTTGATTGGATAGAAAAATCAGGAAAATTCCTATACGATTGGAAACCTATTAAATTGGATTACATTCATTCTGCAAACATTTTAGAAATCTATTTGAAATCAGCGTGTTTACAGTATGTCTTATACCCGATCTGTATTCTTTGACCGAGAGTGTATCTTAAAATAATTTCGACAATGACTAACCTAAATATCTATAAGTGTAAAAACATAACTAGATCATTTATATTTTGCGATTGACATGGTTATTTTGCACATTCTATATTTACAATTTATCACAAAGAGAATAATGTCGACGTTTACACCATGCCATAACATTTTGTTTGTAATGGTGTTTTTAAGCATCAATAGATAATATTATATTTTATAAACCAGCAAACGCAAACTAAAAATAACCAAAAAGTACCTAAAGAAGTTTTTACATTCGTAGGTACATTCTGCCTTTATAAGGCGCGACATAAAGCTTTGTGGACATCATTGAAATAGATTGACTATACCAAGATGAGATCCTTGTTATAATTGACTTCAACCTTTTAGTGCATTACGTTTAGGTACTTACTATACGTTTGACTGCAAATGATGATTCCACTTAATTATACCTTATGTTTTAATTTTGTGTTGAATTTGGGTGGGCTCAAGACTTGCTTCATAAATAAAGATCTCTTTTCCTTCATGGCTCTTGACATTATTAAGTCAGATCTAAATGGTATTGAATTGTTAGCTTTCACTGTAGTTGATGGTAGGTTGATTTTCTTATCTTCTGGTATATCTTCAATTCTCTCGTTGCTCGAGTCAAGTCTATTTCGAACTACTACTGATTCAGTCGATGCCGATATTTTTTCTGAAGAATGAAATAGTGACTCCTCATCGGAATTTATATTTAATTTAGGTTCAAACTTCTCTCTAAGAATAGAAAACTTACGCCTGGGTTTACTCCTTGCGTTTTTTTTCATGTTCGTATGTTTAGAAGACGGTAGTTCTTGGTTTGGCACTGTTGAGTCTTTTTGTATTAGAGATTGTAGAGAAGATGTTAATCTTGCTGAAGCTAAGTCTTCAGTAGAACTAAGTGGCATAGTATTATCGGTAACCAGTTTCCACAATAAATCAATGTCTTTATTTGACAAGTCTTGAAGGCTTTGATCGGGCTTGGATGAACTTCTTTTGTATTGTGTTTTAAGATTACTCACATTCGTTTTTTGACGATGCCTAACATTTCTGCGACCACTATATGTATGATCAAGGGAAGAAGAATCAGATGGCGATGTTATGGTACAATTTAGTTCTTTTTTATGAAGATCAAATTTGGAACCTTGAAAAACATTAAGAATATTTTCTTTTTCTGGAAGCGATTCCATTATGTTGCTGGAATCGAACTTTGATGGCTCTTTCCACAGCGCTCTTTTAAGGCTATATTCCATTTTACTAGAATCATCCTCTTTTGGAGAGTACCAATGTAATTCTCGCCGGTTGTGATACAAATTTCTTGGTGAGTTAGCAACAGTTGCTTTTCTTATTTCGTCTATTGTCGCTACTAAGGAACTTTCTGAATTAAGCCTCTTTTTGCTTGAGGGATCTAAATCACCTAAATCATCTAATTCTTCCAAGATGGGTTCTAAATAATCTTTTCCAGTATCAACCATACATGGTTTGGCAAGAAAAGTGTCATCGTTAGTTTGGCAAATTATTGAGTCTGCGTATTCTTCTTGATTATTTGGGCTAAACTTTACGAAGACATTAGAATATGTAGGAGCTTTTTTCGGAAATGGCGGCGCCGCTAAAATTGCTGTTTTCAAATCTTGAGATATGCAGCTACTGATTTCAGAACTGCCTGAAGTTAATGTGTCACGCCTTCTATCTCTAAATACACTACCATCATGAAGCCAATTTTCAATATCCGAATATCCATTCCAAGATCTTAAGCCCCAAGCTTCTCGTGCAATATTAACTGCGCATATATTTTCATAATCATGTACGGATAAAATTTCAGTTGGTGTATCTAAATCCCGTTGTTTTGAAGGAAACGAATCGTTGCTCGTAACTTTTTTGTTTTTTCCTTTCCGAGTATACATTTCTTTTAAAATATCTAAGGCAATTCTTTGTATATTTTCTATGTCGGCATCCTGGTTGCCAACTTTTATATTCTTTAATGCACTCAAACAAAGTTTTTGGACGATATTTTCATTAAATGTGTTTATATCTGAACTATTAATGTCACTAAAGCTCAAATCCAAATCCATGTCAATTGAATCAGATGAAGTCTTCTTATTAGAACCATCAGTATCATGACTGAATTCGGACCCATGCTCAGGTTTAGAGGTTTTGATAAAATCTCCATTAACGATGTTACAAACTCCCAAATTTACATTAGTCAAGTCATCTCTTAACTCATCCGATGAACAAATTCCTCGGCGTTTTTGTAAATTAAGGCTACTTGAAGTAAGAACATCTATAGAACTTTCAATATTTTCGAATGCAGATATCTTGAGCGTCAAATCTGTAGGGTCTAATATTTGTACGCCTTTGCCTTTTTTAAGCAGAGTTTTAACTCTACTTCTTTCATACAAATTATTGTCTTCCTTACAAACTGTTTGAGGAGTATTTTCCACGGTATGGAAATCTACGCTTGACATATCCATACTATTATCTCCAATTGGAGCTGATGTAAAGGTGGGAGTTCCCGACCTCGCAATCCAATGGTCTAATAGAAACTTTTTGTCAGCACTTTCAATGTCATTTGGCTGTACTTGAGTGCAATCCTTCCTGAAATAAATACAAATAATTTATAAATAAGAGACTCTTATTACAAAATATACCAATATTTATGTTTACTACTTATCACTGAGTAGCGTGTACCCGTACAATAGTCAGATGTCAAAATTAAATACTCTGCTTTATTTCATTTTTAATAAATATGACCATTTATTGGCTTCGAAAACAAAACCACCCGTGTCGGACCATGCTAAGTTTAGTTGAGTTGAACTTAACACAACATACGGATTTAAACTCGTATGTATAAAAAATAAAAGCGTGTACCTGTCAGATGTCTCTTCAGATATTTCAACCTTTTGAGAGCTTTTAAAGGACCTGACATAATTTAAACCTTTGTTGTTATTTCGCTTGTTTTCTGTAGCTGTTGTGACTTTATTATTCAGTTCAATGTCGTTGCTGCCACTTTTCCACGGTATAGGCCCTTTGGAATGAAAATATCTATAATAGAATATCATGGCGCACATTCCTGAAAATAATTAAATAAAATATTTGTTAGATAGAATAATTAAATAGAAGATTTATGAAAGAATCGGTTAGCTATGTACATCATGTACATGCATATTTCAGTCGGGTGTTTAAATTAGATATTTGTTATATAAACCGAAAAAAGGATGCTATATTGCTTTATTGAAATGTTTTGATGTCAGAAAAAGAGTCGTAACATAAAATGGCAGGATTTAATTTTTTGAACCTTGCAAATTACACGTAGAAATAAAATTACACAAATATTTTTTACCTGTTATAGTACCGGCAATCACACATGCAGACGTTGCAATAGACCAAGGTTTCTTTTGTCGTTCCGTATCAGATATCAATACATACAAAAATAAACTTCCGAAATTTTGGGTTACCATTAAAGTGTAAAACATCATTATGCGATATCTCGTATGACCTTCTCGTAAATTAATGTAACAGAAGCAATATACAAGCCCCATTATGACATTGTAGAATGTTTCTTCCAGTTTATTTGGACAAAACGTTGTCTTTTGTGTTACGATCCAAAAAGTCATGGCAGACCAGTGAAGGCCTGAAAAATAAGAATAGAGAGATGTTTAAACTTACAAGTATATCAGCATGTAAATTTATATAGCATTTAAAGTCTTATTGGAAGAAAAACTTACCTAAAGGCAATAATGTCCATATACCGAACACAATGGTAAATAATATAATACCGGATATTCGACTGACAAGCATTCCAAAATGCCAGACAAGTTTTAGTATAAATGCTCTCCATTGGAACTTTTCACAGCCAAACCACGAAAGGCCGTAAATATAATTCGCGCATCCCCAGACCACTGATGCAATTGAAGCACATAGAGCAAATGCTGCAACGAAAAAAGTACATTTACGCTACTTAAAATAATGAAAACTACTAATACTACTAAATGCTGCTGTGAAGTATTTACCTTTTGTATGGTAGTTTTCATTCAACGTAACGATTCCGTAAACTTGTAAAATAATTTGAGGTATCGTTCCGATAAAAATATACAAAAAATGCAATAAATTGAGATCATTTATTTGAGTAAATAGTTTCAATGCTTTTATAGACTCCACATTTTTACACTCAAACACCTTATGCATGAAAATAATGTATCTGAAATATATAAAAAAAATATTAAAAATTACACACGGTTGCCCCTTACTCATACATAACGTAATGTTAGTGTTAAACATTTATACCTTTCCAATAATCCCACTAAAAAACCATGAGTAATCCAATGTCTTACGCCAGACTTTTCGTCAATGACAAACCATCTTAATGAAAAAACGTTAATCATAATGTTAGGTGTAACAATAAATACTAAAGTTGTCAGTGCCCAGTATGAATATCCACCTTTACAGTATTCAACGAAAACCAATATATCTGTAAATAAAAATCTCATTTATTAAAAGAATTACACATAATTCATTCAAAAGTTGTGAACAAGTGTTTTCTAACGCACCTGTAGTCAAATCGGCAAGTATGGTTACCAACGATATAAACACACACAAAACATTTAATAAACAAACATTTTCTTCTTGGTCGTTTAAAGTTTTTCTTTGTGAATTATAACTGCCGAGTCTGCAAACCTCGGCCATCGTACGAGTATTATAACGAACATACTACTTAAAATCAAACATAACTTCTGCTCTGTTATAAAATAACCCTAAGGCACAAATCCAGGTAGTTGGATGGGGTGGTATAGCTAGCGGTGGGGCGGCGCGGGCGCAGGTCGCTGCACGCTGAATTTATTTGTTCTTTCCATTCATTCAGATTGAGACTTAATTCAATGAGGGTTTTCGATAATTTTTCTGCCACCAGGCGGCGCTTCGTACGCCCCTGGTCTCGACAGCTGTCAGATTCATACTATTCATAGGCACCTGGGCCTAAAATATTGAAATTCTATTTTATTTGGAAGAGAATTGATTTTGTAATGGATTACGACTAATACATGGTCGTCGAACTGAAGATTGAACTCTAAAACAGGCGCTCAAAGTCACTGGTATTCAAAATAATTACTGTAACTTTGTTAATTTCATGAGAATTGACTTGGAACTATTTTATTTATTTAGTTTAGGTAACAATATGACTAAAGTAATGGTTTTCAGAATAAATAAACCTATAAATATGTTGAAAATTAAATGCGCGTATTTATTTTGACAGTTCGTTATAAGGTCGGCTCAGTGCTGCCATCTCACCTCCCCATAGCGGCAGAAAAAGTATCAAAAACCCTCATTCAATTGAACGAGTGACTGGTTTCATCTAGTGCTGTTAGCAAGAAATCGGTTAAAGACAATCGATTAGTATCTTCTTAGTAGTCTGTGCAATCGATTGTAGACTATGCAGTTTAGTGTTTGTAAGCGACTGTGTTTAATCTGTAGCATCTGCTGTCGTTCGCAAAAGTCAAAACAAACTGTACAACAATTTTATTATTATTAATTACAATTAAACAACTACAGAAAACTTAACATTTACTAGTTTTTGTAATTACCAATTTCTCGTAGATTATAGTTGCTTTGGATTAGTTTTAAGTATGATACACGATGCTCTTTTAGTTTTGTGGGATTGTTCTCAAGCGACACAAGAGGTATGTACACTTAATTTTTCTTCATTAAAATATCCTGATTTAAGTGTAAGACTATTAAATCAGCCTCCGTGGAAGAATGGCACTTAGGCCACTCAGGTTCCAATTGTATAAGTGTACACGACTTGTAAGGCCAGCGGGACCAATAACAGCTACCACTTCATACAGAGGCCCACAGCATAATAAAATAAGCAGAAGTCTCTTCTATATTCTTCTTATTAGAACGAAACTTCCACATGTAATATTAGTTGTATTTTATTATACAATGGACCTCTGGTCACATAAAAGCGGTGACTGCTGGAATAGGATGGATAATGAGCTTGTGTCATTTGATCCAGACCTTTAAAATATCATTAACAGAATATTTACATTTTAATTTTTACTATAACTGGTAAATATTATTTCAGACAGTCAAACATCAACATTATGCTAATCAAGGAGATTCAGATGTCTACAATAGGATATGTGAAATTGCTAAGAGTCATCACAGGATTCAAACCTTTGTTGATAGTATGAGTTTTCATTGTAGAAAATCACATTCAGGTATGTAGTCAATATTTTCTTTGTGGGATTATATAATCAGCATTTGAGGTTTTTGTAAAATACATTAAATTTTACCTCACCAGCTTTGTAAGTGTTGCTCCCTTTATCCTTCAAAATCTGGGTGCAAGTAAATTTTTACTGCTATTGCGGAAAATGTTTTCAATGCTAATATTAAGTTGTTGTTCTCTGATGTTAGATGATGGAACACACTTCACTACAAATTTTGAAAAATAAAGTATTTCTTAATTTAGATATGATTTTAAATGTTCCAGAACTAATATTTTCCTTGCATTAGTGAGGTGAACAAATTTGTGTTTCGCTTTTCTATAAAGTTTTTTGCATCTCATGCCTTGAAGTCTTCACTATGCCCAGGATTCATACTCATGAATCCTTCACTTGCTCGGGCCAATATTAGACTTTGCAGTCTTGTATAACAATTATGTACATATTTCAGCCTCTTCCCGTACAACTGGCCTATATGCTCAAGCCCTGAGTGAAGGTATTACTGAAGTACTCCAGTCCTATAAAAAAACACTTCTTGAGGTGGAAGGTCTAGTGATGGGAAACCATACATACACATTGTCATTTGTATATAGTTATGTTGAGAAATACCAAGGCCTCTTCAATGCTTTGAATAGACTTATATCTACTATAAAGGAAAGAAGGCTGAATGGATGCCAGATTCTGAGTTTGACTCATCAGTATATATTGAATGGTAATGAGATGGTCCATGATGCTCTGCTTAAGTAAGTACTATTTAATCAATGTTACAACTTGCCAATGTCTTACTAACTTACAATGTAAGTACAGATGTAGTGCAAAATCCTTTCTCTTCGGGTTTTAGAATAGAAGAAGAAGAATAGAATAGAATAAATTTTTATTCACATAAAGCACACATTACACGTTTTCACGGAAACGCCCGAATTAATCTCCCTGTCTCAATTAGCTTCAGTGCAATATATGTATACTGAAGTTCATTGTGACAGCAAAGTTTCCGTGAAAAGCTGTATCATGATTATAGCAACATTGTCATTAGACCAGCACTAGACCTACTTGATACTTTTGTCATGACAAATATATGGACAATTCAAAGTAATTATCTCAATTAACCATAATTCATAACTCTAATTACTAACAATCCCAGTTTTGTGATTTTAAAAACGTCAAAATGTCATCTTACTACGAGTATGTCAAAAAATATGCCTAAATATCACAGAACATTTTATTATTCCATGCTAAATATACATAAATGTGATTTTTATGTCAGGCCATGGCCAAAAAACACCTAGTGTCTAATACATATGTATATTACTCTCAATTTTTATTTTTTTTTCAGAATTTTTGCATACATAAATAATGTGTTTATGAATCAACTTTGCACCTGGTTGTTATACGGAGAGCTAAGAGACCCATATCAGGAATTTTTGATAGTATGTAGTCAAGATGAGACCTCGGACACATTCCTGTCCACCACTCCTTCCAGCACAAACACTGATAAAACTCTCTTGAACAGTGTAAGAATTATTTTATCTTCTTACTATGATTATGAGTTAACACATTTATTTTATGTTTGGTTACTATAAGCAGTGGTATACATATATATGTTTGGCTGGCCGTGTGGTGACGGCAGTAAGAATACATTTGTCACCACCCCAACACCTTCTGCGGGTGTCGTAAGAGTCGGCTAAGTGACACTTCAATCCCTTAGCCGCTAAGGGATTGAAGTGTCACTGACCGTTATTTGATAAAATATTGATGATGGGCAGCAGCGTCGTCATAGTGGACACATTACTGCAATCGCCAATCCGCTTGCCCAGCGTGGCGATTATGGGCATTTACCTCCTAATGCGTCTATACGCATAGTTAATAGGAGAGGCCTACGTCCAGCTGTGGACTATCACAGGACGATGTGATGTGTACTATAAGTCAGCCTTCTTGTAAATGTCCTACTTTGTTGATTAACATTATAAAGGAGAATAAAATAAAGGATAGACAGGTACGTCATTATTTATACTCATTATGGATAGTGTTAAAGTGGGATGTTTTCCGAAAAGGCTCACATATGGCACCAATAGCATTGCTACTTATACCATCAGGTTAGAGTGTGTCAAAACTGTGTTTCTTGAGAGATCAGCAAGAGTCAAGACCTTTGGAATTATTGAAATCCACGAAACACCCGGGATCCATCAATACTCATCCCTTATCAAGTACCATCCGTGCCAGCCCACCACTACTTGTGTTTTTTTTTACACTTTCGTAAAGGAACATACCTTGTTGGCAGGGTTGATGCCGTGGTTGAGGTTTAATCCTGAACAAACTTCAATTTGTTATTCTGTTTCCACAAGTTTTGGGATTTATTTTTGTCATCTATTTGGGACTTGCCAAACCGGCCACTGGCTTTACATTGTGTGGGCCTCCGCTATCGCTAGCTGACGCGAACTACCCGGAGCGGGCGCGAATTGTATGAACGGCGCTAAAAGGTGCGGGCGCGTGCGACGGATTTTAATACTGAGGAGACCTAAATTAACCCTAAATAATACTGCTCCATACCTAAAACAACTTTAGCTTTTATTAATTTTGAGTGAATCAGATGTGCTCCTGAAAAAGTGTGATCTATAATCCATTCTCATGAATAAATGGATTAATTAAATTTAATATCTTCTTTCAGTTGCAGGATGCATTCCTAGACTGCGGTTTTCTATTGAATCCCAAAATGATACCTCATTTCATGCCACTTTCATTAGCACAAGAAATACTATTTATCGGTAAAACCGTGATTTTATTTGGTTTTGATCCGCAAAAGATGAAAAAGGGAACATCAATGAAAAGCAGGCCAATGATGTCTTTAAAGAAGTTTGGAGATTCCAGAAGGTGAAAATGATAACATATATTATAAACTAGACCAAATAGGGCTCTAGTTTGTCATGACAATGGTTTTTTTTTTCAACAGGTTTACAATTTGGGAAGATAAAGAAGCAGAATTTCACGAGAAACTGCAGAAATTTAAAGATCCTGAATTATTTGAGATATACAATTTGAGGAATGTTGTGAGGGAGATCAAGGAATGTGTTACCAAGGTGAGATTATCAGATAATTTGGAAAGTTTAGTTTTAGCATAATCTCAGTGCCTAATTGCCTGGCCACGACCTTGGTATAAGGCGACCGGGAATCGGCACGTATGGTACGACATGTGATACCGGCTATCGCTCCAACGTATGGATTCGCTCGCCGCCAGTCGCCTTAGACCAATGTCGTGGCCAGACCATTAAGCATAACTTTCTCTCTCAACTGGGAAGGGAAGATACATTACAGCAAAGACAGTGTTCTAATAGAACTGCGGCGAATTTTAAACCTTCTTTCAAAATAATAAGGAAGCCACTATTTCTAGTATCTAATCAAGCAATGTTGAATTTGACTTAGTTCCGTTCTCGGGTAAGCCGTTAATGGCTGTCAAAAGGTTAGCTTAGTTCAAACGTTTGATTCGATATCGATACTATTATGTATAAAAATACTACGCCAAAGTTGTCAACGTGCATCACCATTAAAATCGAAATATAAAGTCTGCCCTCAAAGCTTATCGATTTCAAAATCGACTTGTTTTCTCTTTTTAGCACCTTTGGGCTGTAGCAGTGGAAGAAGCACAGCTGATTCACGAGCTACGACTGATGAAGGACTTTTACTTGCTTGGGAGAGGAGAGTTGTTTTTGGAGCTTTTGCGTCTCACTGCACATATGCTCGAGAAACCCACTACTCGAACTGGGACCAGAGGTGAGTGCTGAAAAGGGGAGGCATATTTGTAGCTGCTTCGACTCACTGTGAACCGTATGTCTTTGCAATTAGGCTTTAAAAAAATGACTAAATGATACCAGTTTAACACGTTCGCTCCCGGTACTGATGATCCAAATTATCCTAAAAAAACTCCTATGCCAGTGACACGGATGTGTGACCGAAAATATTGTACTCCTATGCCGGCGACACAACTTTGTTCAATTCCAGTGGCATAGGAGTATACCAACTTGATCTATGCTAGCGGCATATGGATAAGATTATTTTGACCACGTATGTGTGTCACTGACATAGGAGTCAGAATTTTTTGATCACAGACGCTGTGATACCGGCGTCGAACATGTTAAGAGTCCAGAAAAACCAAATATAGAGTTGCCTGTAAGGTAGCAAACACACAATACTACTACACATGCGATTGTAATTATGCTCTCGGCTGCGACCATATATAACATAGACGTCTAACGCCGGCTCAAAAATGCCCCCAAAAACAGTTGTTCAATTGTGCCAAGATGGGCACGACATAGCGCTTTTCTTAACACCGGCCATATTTCGGCGCAACATCTTTGACAAAATGTTTATAGATTATAGCCAATCACAACTTTGATGGACCAACGACCAACCACAACTATTTTTTAATGACGTGGCGGTGTAAGTTTTTATAGGTTGACATTGAAAATTCATTGCCGTGATGCATTGAAGATGGGGTGACACTCGTCAACTAAACTTCAGGACCGTTTTTGAAAGGCAATTTAATATGGCGTGCGGCTTCCATGTTTTATTTGTTCGTAGGGTCTCGGTATTTTATATATCCTCTTGTATGTATACACTTTATGATAAAAAAAGTTCCATTTCAGATATGAATCATGCATTCCAACTGGCAGCGAGGTCCGTGTTCCTCAGCAACAGTGCGGACATTGAAAAGTTTAGTTTTGAATTGCCTTATGTGAAACCTAACACTTCAGTCAACTCGACTATGACGGAGGAATCTTATTCAGGTATATTCAGACTAGACAACTAGTTGCGGCCTTTAGATCACTAGTCCCGTGTCACTAGTAACAGTTTGCAGAACTTTTAGCATTTATTTTTGTATTTTTCTAGTCAGAAAACGAGCTCTTTTAATTCCTGTAGGAGAAAATATTCGTTCCAGGTTTTTTATTCTACTGAGATACGGTTTTTCATCAGTGGCATAACTATACCATCTGGGGCCTGTGGCAAATTACTTTGATGGGGCCCTATCAGTAAAAATCGTCACATTGTACTCAGTTTAATTTTAAATTTAAATTTACGGCCTCTTGGGCCGGGGCCCTCTTTGGTCGGGGGCCCGTGGCATTTTGCCAGCCCTGCCACCCTATTGTTGCGCTACTGTTTCTCATATACTTTGAATGATTATAACTTAAAAGGAAACTCAAAAAAATTAATGGAAAAACTGTGCTACCTTTTTTCTCTCACAGGGAAAATAGCTCTCGATTCCCGAGTGGAAAAGATACAAAAAGAACAAACTAAAAAGCATCCTATATTGTCAGCACTACTTCTTCTTCGTCTTCTACCTAGCGTTATCCCGGCCTTTGCCAGGGTCCGCTTTCCTGCTACATTTCCTCCACTTTACGCGATCCTGGGCATCTTCTACTGTAAGCCCATTCACACTCATGTCAGCTTTCACGACATCTAGCCCTCGCTTCTTTGGTCTGCCGCGGGGTCGGGGGCCGTCAAGGGCTAGGTTAAGGCACATGTTTCCTACGTAATCAGGTGGCCTACGACAAACGTGACCAAACCACCGAAGACGGCATTCTTGAAGCTTCTCCGCTACGTCACGGACTCCGAGGCTACCACTATTACATATTGTCAGCACTACTATGTCGGAAAATTAAATTTTCATTGCTCTTTGCAGCTGCAGACGGATGGTCCAGCTTAATTCTGAAATACGACTTCAAGTGGCCACTGCACTTGCTGTTTACGCCCGAAGTGTTGGCACGGTACAATGACATGTTCCGGCTGCTACTACGGATTAAGAAGACGCAACAAGATCTGCATTCGCTATGGAAGACTTATAAGCAGTCGTCGAAGTAAGCGTCATATCATGTCGTCAGTAATAACCAGAGTTCGGACAAATGTGCGTCATTGTACGTGATAATATGGACATGACTCTAAAGTTGATTGAATAATTATTCATTTTATCATTTTCAGAAAATTACCTTTTTGAACTATGAAGACCTTTTTGAATAGACCCCTCAAAGCTTCGAAATCAAATTTCAATAAATTATTCGTTTAATTATTCCTGCAATCAAATTTGGTGCCATGTCCATATTATTGCAAACAATGACGCACATTTGTCCGATCCCTGGTAATAACCAAAACTCACTAAGTAACGAAACGGCAGAGTTGGGCAAAAAGTAATCCGATTACTTTTATATGTGTATTTTGTAATCTAGATTACAAAGCACGCATACAATTATAAATTTACACAAGTAATCAAATTACTTTTTGTCCAACTCTGTAAATAAGTACAGTCGAGTGCATTAATATATAGACACATTTGTAAGGGACCAGTATGGAGAAATGTATATATATCAATGCCCTTGACTGTACCTACTTGAAATAAGCCTTGTATCACAGTTCTGTTTCAATACTGACATACGATATCATAACAATATGAGTAGTGACAGTTTTAATACAATTTTGGTGTCAGTGAGTTTTGGTTGTCAGCCAACGATATATTGTATCATCATTATCATTGTCACTCGAACAGCGACATTGCATGAATTGACAGGACACTGAGAGATGTTACGAAAATGAATGTTTGTACTTAATTGAGTTGATTTCCTTGAAATTGAAAATATTACTATTTCAAAACGAATAAAAATCGAAAGTCCTTGCGTGAAATCAATGAAGACCAAGAAAGATTTTACAACTGAGCTTTTATCTTTACAGTTTCGCAATGTGTCAGCTTCACAACAAGTTGATGTTCTTAGTAAACAATCTCCAGCATTACATGCAAGCCGATGTCCTGGATACTTCCTTCTCCAAGCTAATGGAGGCTGTCAACAAGACCAATGACTTCGAGAAACTTCGGAAAGCGCACGCAGTATTCTTGGCTGATGTGTTAAGCCAATCCTTCTTGACGATTACTTCGGTGAGTGGTTGAAAAATCCTAGTTTTTGTGATGTTTTAGTACTAGATTTGCTGCTAACTGACATTATTGCAGACCCGATATAACGTCCTATACTTCCATCAAGGCCTCTTGTTGAGATTTGCCTCAGGAACTGATTTGTGCACACTGTATTTAACTGAGTGTAATATTTGTCGTGATCCGTTTAAGAGTTTTCAGTTTCGTACTTTGATTACAGTGATTGATTACGTAGTAGTATGTAGTAATAGGAGCAGTTGTGTGTCATCCATAAACTCGTAAACATTTAAAGTACTTATAATATTTCGTCTTATTCAGAACACGATACCCAATAATGGCCTTCAGTGGATAAACATTCGCTTTGTTACAACTCTTAGATAGGTTCTTTACCTGCGACCATATATAAACATGGACTTCTAACAAGCAATTGAGTCGCGATGGGCAGGACATTTCGCTTTTCTTAACACGTTCGACGCCGGTGACACACATATGTGACCGAAAAAACTGTACTCCTATGCCAGTGACACACATACGTGATCAAAGTAATCTTATTCTTATGCCACTAGCATTAATCAAGTTCTCACTCCTATGCCAGTGGCATCGAAATACGAACGTTTTTGACACAGTGCTGTGTCACCGGCATAGGAGTACAATCTTTTCGGTCACACATGCGTGTCACTGGCATAGGATTTCTATCAAATAATTTCGATCGGCATAGTATAAGCAGTTAATGAAACAGTCCCGGAGGCGAACGTGTTAACACCGCGCATATGTCTGCGCAACATTTTTGCAAATGCAAATAGAATAATATTAATATTAGCATAATGTATTGAAGAGGCGGTGATACTTGTCAACGAAATTTTAGGATGGCGTGCAGCTTCCATGTTTTATTTTAGTTCTTCACACAGTTCTGGCTTTGCTCTTTGCAGTCAACAAACGGCGAGTACTCCGGTTCAGAGTCAACGGATTCCATAAACAACCCAGTATTCTGCAATATAATGGAGCTGCTGAAGCTGTGTCATTCTTTCTGTAGCATGAGCAGTTCCGTCACGGATAAGGAATCGGAAGATTATTACATCCGAGGATACTCTGAGAGGTATATTTATTTATTATATAAATAAACCTACATAATATATGTACATACATAGATAAATAAAGTACCCAAGTATAAGTAACGAATATACAAATCATCTATCACCGAGCTTGTTGGAAAGGTATTTACGTAACTTGAGTTTGAAGGAGAATTTGCTCTGTGCTTGCCTCAGGGGCAGAGGGAGATCGTTCCAAAGACGAGTTGCCTGAATGGCGAAGGAGTTGAACATAAAACCCGTGCGGTGAAAAATAGCAGATAGGAATAGGTATAGTGGCATTCATAGTTGTTGTTCAGACTTTTGATGATCCCTGAGTACTTGGGTAGTCAAAAAAGTTAAACGGCACAGTGTTCTGCAACATCATGGAAGTGCTGAAGCTGTGCTAGTTCTTCTGCAGTCTGAGCAGTTTTGTCACATATAAGGAGTTGGAGGACTATTCAATTTTCATTTCTAGGGACACCCAATTTACATTAGTCTTCAATAATTTTAATCATGTACAAATGACTTTACTCTTGAAATAAATAATACCTACTTGATACGTGCTTTACGTTTAAGAGGAATTCTGTTTTCTACGTAATTATTGAAATGTGTTAATAATATAATTTCATAAAATGTATACTATTTTTT
>JALPQI010005523.1:0-67140 GCA_025490895.1 Thaumatotibia leucotreta
CTTAAGGAATTATACCCCTACTTGCTACTACTTACTAACTCCTAATTGCTAAGGAGTTGTACCTTCCATCATCAGATCACCAACTTAAAATGTTCATGACTAGACGCAAATACTTGATTAATCTTCGAAAATAAATGAAAAATGTCATGTGTGTCTACAACATTTGAAGAGTTCCCTCGATTTCTCCAGGATCCCATCATCAGATCTGAATTCGGTGACAATGGGACCAACTAGAAGGTATACCCTTTCAAACAAAAAAAGAATTTTTCAAATCGGTCCACGCGTCTTCGAGTAATCGGGGAACATACATAAAAAAAAAAAAGATTTCGACGAATTGTAAACCTCCTCCTTTTTGAAGTCGGTTAAAAAATCTTGCACTATCTTTTTATTGAAAAATGTATTTAAAAATCCAAACTAGGTACTTAATGAATCAAAACAATGTAAATCACTGTATACCTTTGTTATATTACGTATATTTGGTAAAACTTATTTTCTACTTGTAGTTTTCAATAAAAAGATACTGCAAGATTGTTTACCTTTTTTTAAATATCTAACCAAACCGAGTATAGAATATAGAGCAAGAATATATTATGTATACAGGGTGTGGCCTGTAATAGGAGCAAAAAATGAAACGGTACACTAATAACCCAATAAATAGTCATAATTTAATAGTTAAAACTTTAAATTTTTTTTTTTTTTTCAAAAAAAAAACAATTTTTTTCCCGTTTCTTATGTACTTTTAATGCAGTCGACTTATACCAAAAAAGTTAAATCGGTGTAACACAAAAAAAAAAAATTTTTTTGCTATACCAGTTAAAAAACCATGAGTTCAAAAAAACTTTTTAGCTCATTTAGTTTTATGTCCACTGAACTACCAATATGTTTAATCATTAATAAGGTACAATGTTGTGATACCTAGATACATCACTCATAGGTCGTAACTTTAACATACTGTTTCTCCTTAATGAATAAATTTAAAACACTGGGACCTTTTGCGAATAACTAGAGGCAGTCAGAGGAGTCTTCCATTTGATTTTTTGCTCCTGTTACAGGCCACACCCTGTATAAAAACTATAATATGTATGTGTCAACCATTCGGCAACCCATTATCTCGATTACATCGTTAATAGTAGCCCCAAACTTTGGTATTAGGTACTATTCGTCATCTATTTACTGAAGTATTCCTACATGGATATAAAACAATTTGTACATAGCACAGACGTTGATTTAAGAACAGACGAGGCGATGAACTTTCGATACTCAACAGATTGAAACCTATGTTTAAGCTATGCATATATTTAGGCCACCAATATTTAAATTTTGCGAATATTAGTTCTCAGCAGAAGAGTACAGAAGAGTAGGTAGGTACTGTAGCCGTGCCATGAGCTGGAAAGTAAAGGATACGTAATTACGTAAGGTTTTACTCGATGCGTGCTACGTGCATTCTATCGTGCTCGCGCTTACAAATAGGAGCGAGCGCGATGGCCTGCTCAACGTATTTAATAAAACCTAATGTTACCGATACTTGTAAAGTCATGGTACGGCTACTGTTTATTATATTTACTGTATCGTTGGCCAGTAAGTTAGGGTTTTCGATCTTTTGCAGGCAACGCTATATAGGCGTGTGGTCCAAACAGCTGTCAGATTCATAGGCACTGAACATAAAATATCGAAATTCTAATTGTATTTGGAGGTAACCGTTATAATGGCGGGACCGGATCCTGAATTCGATCGATTCATATTGCATTATTTAGTACTGAATTTGTACTATTTAGTACCTGTTGTAAAAAAAATTGTACCTCTTCTATTTCAAAGTTATATTCAATCAGTCTGGTCCCGCCATTATAACGTTATAATGGCGGAACCAAATCCTGAATTCGATCGATTCATATTGCATTATTTATTTAGTACTGAATTTGTACTTTTTGGTACCTTGGTAAAAAAATTAGTACCTCTTCCATTTCAAAATTATACTTCAAACAGTCTGGTCCCGCCATTATAACGTTATAATGGTGGGACCAGGTCCTGAATTCTGTCCATATTCTGTCGATTCATATTGCATTATTTAGTACTGAATTAGTACTATTTGGTATTGATACCTCTTGTAAAAAAATTAGTACCACTTCCATTTTAAAATTATATTTCAAATAGTCTGCTTCAAATGATCTGGCGGAACCAGACTATTTCAAATATAATTTTATAATGAAAGAAGTACAATTTTTTTTACAACAGGTACCAAATAGTACAAATTCAGTAAGTACTAAATAATGCAATATGAATCGACAGAATATGGACAGAATTCAGGACCTGGTTCCGCCATTATAACGTTTTAATGGCGGGACCAGACTATTTGAAGTATAATTTCGAAATGTCTCGCCATTATCGTTATAATTACATTTGGATCGTTACATTTGGAGTTTATTAATTTCATAAATGTATGACGACTAGAAAACGGTCGCCGAACTGAAGATTGGGCCCTAAAACAGGAACTCAAAATGACTGACACTAAACAAAATTACTAGAACTTTGTTCATTTCATCCTTTAGTAGATTGGCTACCAAACCAGCTTCGAAATGGGATTAAAATCCCAATAGGTAACTGGCTTTAAATCGGGACTTAGGTTTGTACCAAATCCAGATACGAGATGGGAAAGTTAGTCCCATTTCATCCTACCAGACGGGAAACTATAATTCCCATTTGGCAGCCAGCTATCAAATCCGAATACCAAACGGTAAGTACTAAAGGCATTTCATGGGAATTGACTCGGAAACGTTTATTTATTTTAGAAAACATTATTCCTTATGTAATGGTTTTAAGAATAAATAAACCACAAAATATATAGAAAATTCAATTCGCGTATTTATTTTGACAGTTTGTTGGTCCTTACGCCATATCACCGCCCCAGTGTCAGAAAAAAATATTAAAAACCCTCACTGAGGAAGCGGCAGTGTGAACAGCCAACGATCATCTACATATATATATAGGCATATTTGTTAATTTTACTGACATAGGATCTATATCTACTCTTTGTTTAGTGAGCGAGAAAAAAGTCGACAAATCATCCCTTACTCGCCTCCTGTGGAACCAGTAGCCGTACCATGAGCTGCCCCTGCTTTATTAACGCGGACTTACATAGGTGCTTTCTATACGGGTGGCTCGCCCCAAGACGCGATTACGGCCGGGATGGAAAGTAAGTCCGCGTTAAAAACGCAGCGGCAGCTTATGGTAAGCACACAGTGCCTGAAAGTATCCTTTCCCTCTCTAGTACGTTTTGTAGATACTAGGTTCAAGAAGTACCCACCTAACTACCTTCAAAAATTTATAATAATACATTCTGTTGCAATGCTATCAGACAAACATCTACAGCTAGGAAAACAGCCACTATCAACCATTTGACCATTGCCGTCGGCTATACTAAATAGGGGGCCAAGAAACAAATACCTACATTCCCGTGAGGTTGGAATACAGAGTCCCTCTAGAAGGTTTTTAAATGTTTCAGAGCGGTCGATAATAGTACATTGTGCATCTAGGGAGGTAAGTACAGTATCACTAACGAGAGTGTTAGAAGCCAGACGCCGTAGGCGGAGGGCTTTTGATGACTCGAGTTAGTAGGTATGCCTCTTACCGATTGTGATGCATACAATGTTTTTTATAACACTTGCAGACAAAGAATATGTTATGAGACGAAATATTGGTATTCCCTAAGGAATTTCACTTTTCTATTACTCCCACTGCAATATGCACAAGCAATGGCGCGCTTAGAAAGCAAATGTGATGAAAAATGTTGAAACCGCGTAAAATAGTAGGTATTAGCTACTGTAACATGCCTAGGTAGTAGGTACTTCTGAAACATGAACTAAACTCTAGGGGGTCTAACTACACTGCATCCTAATACTCCTGAAACCTCTCTGACAACGGAAATACAGCACCTTGTTTATATGGTATAAAGCATCCGAAAATTGAGCGTCCAGCTGTTCGCCTGTGTCTGGAAAATCTTCGTTGCGTTTGTATTTAAGTAAGTACTCGTACCTAACCTACTTTTAATTGATATCGGACAATCTAATTAGCATCTTATGGGATGGTAGGCGAAAATGTAGGTAAACTTAGACAGGATAACACTATCCTTACATATTATGTAATGTAAAATGTTAGTTGGAGACTAACATAGTAGGTATGTAGGCTAACATTTAGTAATATAAATGTTACTCCAACAAGGTCTAAAATCTAAATGTCCGATAAACCACTAGTACATCATCAGTATCGTAGTTGGTAATAAAGCAAGTCGGCAAATGTCCATCAGATCATTCAATTTGGTCTACTACTACGTGTCTAATGAATATATTTCTTCAATCTTCTAACTCCATAGAACTACCCAAAATACCTACACATTTTATTACTTATTATACTTGAGGCCCTAGCACATCTTGTACAACAATATTGGCAGCAATTTGTGACCTGCTCGCAACTTCTCATCTCTTTTGAATCAATGTAATCAAAAAGGGACGGGTAGCCGCGACAAGATTCCTGTCATGCACGATATGTGCTAGTGCCGTTGATCAAGTATAATACTATGAATTTCTTAGGTCAATCTATACTCGTAATTATATTGCCACATTGTTCCTAGCGAATAGAGACCCGCTGCGGTAAATACTAGTGTTTTGGGACATAAGTAACTTTCTTGATAACTATTTTATTTACCAGTAAGTAGCTGTACCAAAAAATATAATACTCTAAAGAGTTGTACATAACGGCGACGGATAGGTATTACCCGAAGAGTACGGGAATAACTTCTTTACTACAGCTGTTGTTATATCTGTACAGTTAAAAGTAGGGATTTTAATACCAAACCAACAGTTGGTTTTGCTTCACAAATATACAATACAATATAAAGTCATTTCCTAATTGGCGCCCTCTAGTTAGAACTTAGACCATTTAGAAAAGCTGTTCTTTTAACTGGCGCCATCTAGTTTATTGATGAGTAATGATTGTACAACTGACATTGGGTACTGACGGGAGGTGTAGTAGTGTGCGTTACAGGGTAAAATTACATAATTTTCTAGTTTTTGCATTATTGCGATTTAGAAGAACAGTATTTTGTGCAGGTTGCTATAAATTTGTACATTAGATTTTTTGCTCTTTGCGCGTATCTCAAAACATGTTAACTCTGATCTTCGGTTTAGCAGAAAATTACGAAAATATGGTGTTTGTGCAATTGTAGCGCCATCTTTTAGCAGATAAGCGGCAGGGATAGGGTCGAATCCACCTTAAGCTCTATCTAGGACTTTTATAGTCGCTTAGATAAAGTCTGCTCTTACTAGTATTGGCACTTTAAGTAACGTGGTCGTGACTTGCAATTCTTTCTTTATTTAGTCTTTCATCGTCGCAGACACGAAGTGACCGTTGTAAGTAGGTCGGTCCAACATTTAACTTAGCCACTTGAGACTATTTAATGATGAATTTGGAAATAAAACTGGACACCGAATAGTCAGCGGTATTTTGGGTACGTTCAATATTTAATTAATTTATATTTTTCTATTAAATTGGAGACTTTCAGATATAATCGTTACTTGATGATTATTGCTAAGTATCTTATACGTATACGCATTACTAACTGGGCGAGTGTAATGTAATTCAGTCTAAGTATCTTTGTAGCCCTGGCACTACCTGCTAATGGGCAAATGACACAGATTTTCAGCACACTTCTGTCGTGCTGTCACTTGAACCGTATATAGCTATGCCTATTGCCTATGTAAATGTAGGTATGTGGGACTTGCATCTCGGATGTTCTCACTTCCCGTTCCCGTAATCTAAACAAGTCGTGAGTCGGGACATTTGCATACAGTTCATTCATATAAAAGATTTTTGACATTATATGTAATTAAATTTTCAGATTCTGTATTCCGTACGGTTTCGTCAAAATCTAAAAGCCAATTTGATGAATTCGGCTGTTTTATACTAATTATAATGAATGTTTATACATATTTTTTTATATTTTTTGTGGAACCACTCAAATTGTTACCTACAGGGTGGGAAGGAGTATACCGACAGACTTTACCAATGCATTTTTGATAACAAAAGAAGTAAAAAAAAATATGTGACATGTCATTATCGAACAAAAAAAAATTGTTTTTTGGTTATTCCGTTTTTTGATATTTTGTTTTTTTTTTGTACATGACCAGTAACAAATTGTAGGGAAAGAATTTTTTTTTCAGGGTATTTGATATTTTTTTTTGTTGAACATTTTTCTGAAACTTTTTACTCATTTTCTCTAACTTTAATCAGTGTGTATGTCGAGATGAAAACTACTAGTGTAAGAATTTTAATCGTGCAGGCATTTTTCAGTGACTTGTGATGAAAATAGTTTTTTGAATAACATGTCATTATCTCTTAAACTAAGCCGAATCCAGAAAAGTTCATATGAAATTATAGCCTCAAAATGTGTTCAGGAATACACCTTTCAAGTTTGTCGGTATACTTACCAGCGACCCTGTATATTCAATATTTTTTCTGGTGAAATTCTCGGGCATATGCAATCTGTTATAATAAGGCTAGGCGCCTTTGACCATACTCTAAGGGGCCAGCATCAGCAATACGTGGTAGCCGCCTCCTATCCGAATCCCTTTCGGCATGCTGATATACTTACAGTAGCGGCATCGTAAGAAGTCGTTTTTGACAGCTCACAATAGTGTTGTGAAACGCTCGATTTTACCGTCGTAAAATTTTCAGTCAAGTGCGAAAGGGCGTTAGATCTGGTACTTGCCATTGAAAAAGTTTAATTAAAAAAGTGTTAGGTAATCCGAATTAAAAAAGTGTTTGGTAATCTTACTTAGAATCATTAGCAGGCAGCGAAACTTTGGAGCCGGTGACGTCATAATGGCGTAAAGTCGCATTTAGGTAAGATGTTTTATAGGACGGATAGGACGTGACCTCTATAAGCAAAATTCATAGCAAACCACTCCCAACCCACGTTGGCAAACTTGCGTGTTGCTAGCTCAGAGTGCAATGTAGATATGCCAAATAGAGAAATGCCGTAAATACAGTATATAAACTCACTAAAACCATTTATTAAAATCAGAGCACATCTAGGTGATAAATAACGTAGTGGTATATAAATTATTATTCTACGAAAAATAAAATTATACGTGATTTTATAATTGAATTTGTAATTATTATGTGCTTACTATTATTTTAACATAATTTTAATTTTTTATTTATTTTTATGATGTAACTAGTAAGTGATTTGGTGTTAATACTAGCTTATGTGAATAAATACATTGAATTGAATAACAATTATGACATTTATCTGGTTGTCAAGTTCCACACAGTCTGTAAAGCCGCGTATCCACCGGGCACACGGGCTCGCGAGGACCAGTCTAAACCATGACAAACTTTTAGAAAATATGTGCGTACCTACTATTATAGCAATTATTCGTACCTCCATAAAAAAAGGTTTACTTATTTATTTCGATTGACGTATCGGTAAATTGCAGCAACAGCAGTAACATCACTATTCCGTTCAGGCAACAATGAAGTTTGACATTTGCTCCATTATACCAACTGTCAAATTTTTACAGAACTTCATGTGCAAACAAACGTCAAAAACGACTTCTTACGATGCCTCTACTGTAGGTTGAAAGATATGGATGGTCCTGCCATCTACATATTTGTTTTTGTCATAACTGAAAGTATATATGGTACTTAAAAATATAACTCAAAAAATATTTTATATAAATATATATATATATTTTAATATAATGTATAAAAAATAGTATAAATATTAAAGAAATCATCTCATGCTATGTTAGTTATTTTTTTTTTTTTTAGCCAACAAGTTCTTGTAGGATAAGCAAAATCCATTGGCGTGTCGTCATTCGTGGCATTTTCCGGTTTCCCTGGGTATATTGGGTATATGGCGATTTGGTCTGTTCGATGACCGTCCCATCTTGGGAGCCGGCCCAGCCTGCCGCGGCTCGGACTCTGCCGGGAGACGCGCGGCGGACGCAACACTTTCACTCTCGTGCGGTGCGACAACGCTGGCCGCGCGGACGGCGCAGTGCCACCGCGCCTTCGCCGCTGCTGGCCGCACCGATCGACTCTCGCGCAACATCATTGCGCGCCACCTACCTTCCGAGCACGATCGATACCGGTGTCATTCCTTTACTACGCGCATCAACTACCTAGTTGCTCTGTTTATTATAGTGGAAACGAGATCCTCGCTTAATTTTTCCGGTATCTCTAGCCAAATTATATCAGTGATTAATTAGAATTGTGATCACATTAATCTTTCAAAGTATATGATTACTGGTACGAGTGAAACTGCGAACTCTGTTGCTAATTGTTGACCCGACCACTTTCGGGCTCTACAAATACAGCATACATTTAATCACATAAGGTGCTGTTGTGTAAGCGGCGTATGACTGAGAATCCAAACCGATGTCCAAAAACAGACGATTGTCGCATAGAGAAAGTCGTAAATTCTTGTGTTCAAGTGGATATACCTATTGATTGGAAATGGTTTTCAGTAATGCCGTCCTTATGAAAAGGAAAGTCCTTATGGAAGAAAATCTGCGAAAAGTACAATTCTATTGGGATTTTACGTGTGTTCCTTAACCTAATTTCTGGCATAACAACAAACAGGCCTTGATACATTACTTTACTACACTAGTATTTGCCAGACTAAATTCGGCCAGGGTTGATTTACGGACGTCTCATTTGTAGTGTCAAGGTTGGAGTTGCTGGACAGAACGGTCGCCGAGACGACGCGATGCGCACGAGGTGATCTGCTGAGCTCTCTGTAAATAAATAATGATCTAATTGTACATATATGCTATTTCTGGCTCTGACTGATACGTCCAAGATACCGATTTCTACCTACTATCATGTAAACAGTCGCATGTAATATTCGCTGGTACAATGTAAATGAAATGATTATATATTTTACTTCCGGAAACCAAGAAAACTAGTATCGTAGGAAGATTAAAGACTTTCGATTTCATTGAATACATCGAACAGGTATCTGGTTAAAAGAAATCATTCGTTTCTATGTAAATATGCGCATACTACGCGAATAACTGGATTTAAATGAGTCGCGACATAAATATACATAAATAATACATCAATATAATCTAAAAAGTTAAAAATAGCTCTAGTCCTCAGATATTTATAGCAAGTGTTTATCGACTGTACGAGAATAATGATGAAGATCGGTTGTTGAATAACTTATTATCATGCCTCATTACGATGAAAGTTTTATTCACGATGATAATCAAAATCAGCGAAGAAATAAACGGAGCTACAGAGTTTATAAAAATGGAGCAAATCCGTTTTTGGAACCCAGTGACGTACTACATGCCCTAGAAGAAAGGGGATCATCAGTTATAAAACGAAATATCAGAAATATTAAGCAGCGTGGCCATCGCTTCAAACCTGATCTACTGACAAGTGAAAATATCCGTCCGAACAAACATTCTACAAAAGTTGAAATCATAGTAGACCCATGCCCACGTTTCACCTGCTACGATGAAAAAAAATATTACGACTTTCAAAATAACAACATTGTAGCGCTCGCCACTTGTAAAAGTTTTGATAATTTAACATTGAGTCAAGTAAGAAGCAATGGTAGCAAGCAAAAACATATCAGAAATGGGACCAGTCTTCAAAATCTGGTGGACGAGGAAGACATACAGCATTATGTTTCACCTAGGGAGGAGGCGTTCTCGGATAACCGAAAGGGAGAAGCAAGAAATTCATACTCCGTAGTTGATGCACGACGGCAGCCCTTGCATCGCAGGGTCTCCCGCGGAACTGCCGCACCCGGTGTCGGAACTTATCGACAAATAACCAACGACGGAGTGGCTCGGAAATTAACGCGCGGTACGATCTTATTCACCTATTTCATATTTAACCATACATAACATTTCAAACAAATACTTCGCGGTCACGCTTGCTTTCATCAGGGCGTTACTTAAACCATATCTTTGTGGTTGATCATATTATTATGGCTGGACATGCGACACGATTTCATAAAAACTGACACAATAACCTGTTTTTACGTGACTACTATGTAGACTTGTAACTTGATAGCATGTTTTATTGTCGAATTGCATACTTATGCAGTATTCTTAAAGATAAATTACCAGTGATCGGATTAGGTAGTGCCATTTCGCGGGACTTCGATACGTTATCTTAGTGTGGACATAACTTCTCAGCCCGACATTTAATACGAAAAGTAAAATTTTTGTTCGAAAATTTACATTTTTATAGTTATTTTGTTTACTTTCAGTTTGATATTGATAAAAATTAGTGTAATTTTACTTATCGAACATGGTTTTAAGGGTATTTTTGCACAATAGCTCATTTTGTCATATGAGGTATCGAGACAAACCAATGTGGTTTTACGATACTATCATAAAAAATGTATGTAGTTAGTATTATACCCTAATAAATAATAAAAAAATGTGTGCCTTTATTAATGATTTTCTAGTTGTTAATTTCACACTCGTAGTCAAATGATTGGTTTAATCAATCATTTTTACTTCTTTACCGGACTTTGAGACGCTCTTATTGGGACTCTTTTGGCCGATCTCACTGGACTTTGATTTCGTTAACTACTAACTGAGGTTCTGGTGGTCTAAAGTAGAGCAGTCATAGAGTTTTCTTTAATAATTTCTACTACTGTTAGTAGCAGCTATAAAAACATCAAATAAAAGATGTATTCACCACAAAATACAAAATCCTTTCATTTTTTCATGTTTCTTCAATTTATGACATAACAAGAAAATGTTCTGTAAAAAAATATAAGTCCCAGGATCCCGAGGCTTATCCATGTTAAGTATAATGTTTAAGGTCATTCACCCGAAATGGCACTACCTAATCCGATCACTGTAAATTACACATAATAATATCGGCCGTATCGGTATTGTAATGGAACGCCCGATTCCAGGCGGAAACTAACGCAAGAACGATTTGCATCTCTTTTCCTACGTCCGCATCTTGACATTTAAATCAACACAAAGCATCTATAAAGCCCTCGTAGATATCGCCTTCCACTTTATACCAATACCAAGTCAGAATAGACGCGGGAACGTTGGCGGGAATTGCACCATTGTTACGATAGTATAATGCTGTGGTTGAACTGAAAAATTCTAAATCTATAAAAAAAAACGCCTATTAAATAAAAAACCGACTAAGTTTGTATCGAACAAAGCATATCGGGTTTATATTCCAATTAGGGCATTTACTAAAAGACCAAACAACACTGGTGCCAAATGGCTTCATGCACTTAGGCATACCAGTTACGTACTTAAAAAAAAATAGAATTAATTAAAGTCGAGTGTCATACCCTACGGATTTTGGGTTTGTAATTTGTAAAGCATTATTTATTACCGCGCATTTTATATTTACTTTTTATTTTAAGAAATTATTAAATAAAGCGGCATGGACAAGTTTTTGTAGTTCGTGAAATATAAATTGGTAACTTTCTACCTACATTATAGTAAAAATAAACATTCAATTTATATTTCTCGAACTATACAGTGCTTAAGTGTTTTTTTTTTCATAAATATCTTATTGTAAATGATATAAGGGGCTTGCTCGTTCAAACTTAAGTTGAAGAGCTAAAGTAATGTCGCAATGCTTTTTAAAATCATAATTGCTTCGTTTAAACCTCTATCTTTTACTGACTGACTCCATAGTTCCGTTTCCATACATATACGTTTATTAAGACAAGAGCTGATGCCTCGAAAACCTAAAAAAAATACCTTTCCATTGATATCCCACAAGCTTACATATATATATACATCGAAAAACTATTATTATGTGTGAAGGGTGTCACCGGTATTTTTAGGGTTCCGTAGTTGACAAGGAACCCTTATAGTTTCGCCATGTCCGTCTGTCCGTCTATTCGTTTGTCTGTCCTCAGCATAGGTCAATTTGGTACAGGGTATACATATTAACCACGCCCACAAAGTGGTAGAATAAAATATATTTAAACAAAATATTTTTCGGGTAGGTACGGTCGAGGAATTTAATTTCCTACCCATTTCGTACCTTGTCATAGTAGCTATAATATGACAGTCCTAGCAGCTTTCATATTGATTGTTACTGTGACAAGGTACGAAATGGGTAGGAAATTAAATTCCTCGACTGTACCTCTCCTACACGTGAAGTGGGGATGATTTTTTTATTTTATAATCCTTTAATATACATAATATACTAATAAGGATCCCAAAAGAATGTTTTTCTTTTAAGACAATATTTTCGGGGATAATAACAATTAATAAAATGAAATGTGATTTGAAAAAAATCTGTCTATTATCATAAAAGGGCATTTTTACTTCGGTCCTGCTACGACCTTTATAATAACATAAATACTTTTATGCACTATAAACATTTTTATATTACTGACCTTATGGTATGGACAGTCTGACGGGTTAAAGTACAGAAGTAGGAAAACACATTTACTCGAGAGTGAGCAGTCCAAACAGCAAGCTCTTATTTCTAGAGCCGGCATGTGATGTTCGCGCTTACGCTTTCCCATCTTATTTGTACTAAGTGACAGTCGAAGCTGAGAAAATCTTCGTTCCTTTTCGTGTTATGAGTACAGTTAGCGTCCGTTTATACTCGTGAAACATGTTAGTAATTTAGAGAAATGGGTATGTATGTGTATTTCAATATGAGTAGATAGGTAAATTGCTAGTAACTGGCCACCCTCCAGTAACTGGCCACCTAGATAGATACACCTAGTAGATTATATATGTATAAAGATGAACTCTCTGTTTACTTATACATATAATTAGAATACATTTTGGAAGAGGGAGAGTGATTGACATTGACACGACACATCTTTTTAAAATGAATTCTAACTTTAAGCACATAGAGTTCATTTTTATATAAGGTGCCCAGTTACTGGACAGTGGACAGTTACTAGCAATTTACCCTATATTAAAACAAAGACTGGAGTTTGGAGGTACTAAATGTAAAAGTAAGATATATTGCTTATTTCAGAAACATGTTTTGAAGGTTTATTTACATAACTTTTATAAATATTCGTCTGCAAACGGCTACATGTTACATATAATATGAATGTGTAGTATACATAAATACATATAAGCATAATATACATTAATACCTACGTTAATATAAGGAATTGTTTAACTACCTACTAGTTAAGTTAGTGGGATTGGGACATCATTAAATTTTATTACAAAATTAAAACAAAATAGCTTGTTTTTGCATCTGGTTCTAATTTTATCTTCTAATATAACAAAATACACACGCGCATATATTATGTCAACCAAATGCACGATGGTTTCCAGTTGCGACAATCGTGTCCGAACAGAATCCTGAATATTAAGTAGAAGTTAATATCGAAGTGCTAGGACGTGACTCGCAGGCGATCACCGGCAGCACGGACTGCTAGTGACGGTGCTCTACGTTGCGCCGCGTTCGGCAAACCAGTGTACGTTTGATTGCCTACGATATTATGTAACTCGAGGTCCAAGTCATCTAGCAACGAGCTTACTGTCGAGACAATATGATTCGTGAGTGAGTCGTGCTCGTCGCGCTTATGTTTGCGCGACCAGTGCGACCACAGCGCCAGTCGCCGCGCGCAGCACCGGCCTCGCGTTCGTCCTGCAGTCGCCTGCCAGTGTATTTATAAACCCGAGCGTCATTCCCACTGATAAACTTATGTTTACTACAAACAGCGAAGCCTTGATTACTTTCCTGCTGTGCAAACTGGATACGGACTTAAGAGAATCTCACTTGTAGATGTGACACAATTTGTTGGCTTACGTCACTGCGCTTGAAATATTTTTGTAAGTACATAGACGTGTTTATTAATATTACCTGCAAGATTATTTATTAATTATCGTTCATTATTTTTCACCGTTCTTTCGATTTAATATAACGTAAACTGAATAACTACTAAAGTTCATATTACTAATATGAATAATACGTATATAATGTATAGGTATCAAAAATCAATCGTCATGAATATCATGATCATGACAGTAATCATGCGTAATTTCGTACCTGAGATCATCACTGTCCATATGTGTTCTGTGCTCGTCCTTGACTTTATGTTGACGTATAGCGTATATATGTAGTAATATTTATTGAAACTTAAATAAACTTCTTATAAGTACTTGTAATAAAATGTTGAGAATCGTATTAATTTGTTTAAGGATTTATACAATAAATACAATAATACCTACATCTGAATAACAAAACCAACAATAATAATAATTATCAGTTGTCAACATAAGATCTATTTTTTGGCGTTGTCACAGAAAATCTAAACCCGAATACGTTTTTTTTATTTATCAATGCGATGTCGATTTCGTGTAAAAATCTATTTTTTATTATACATCGTAGTATCTAGAGGCAATATCATTAGATGTGAAGTTATACGACGTTTTTCAGAGGCTATTTGACCACATCAAAACCTAGACAAATGTTGTCAATTGCCTATGTTATGAAAAATATTATGTAAATGTTTCAAATTTAATATGCCTTACAAAATAAATCATAATCAGATTGCATAGGTACCGATGCAAAAAAAGGCTATTTCTGAAATAGCTGCAAGATACGTAGACTGATGCTCCAATTCCAGACACAATCGACGTTTTCAACC
Organism: Thaumatotibia leucotreta; assembly: GCA_025490895.1. NCBI lineage: Eukaryota > Metazoa > Arthropoda > Insecta > Lepidoptera > Tortricidae > Thaumatotibia > Thaumatotibia leucotreta. Next base: position 14,636 of record JALPQI010005523.1, read on the forward strand.
ACGATTTCATAACAATAAAGTTGACAGCGAGGCATCGTGTCTTCAGAGTGTCTGGTGTTTCAGTGTTACTTATTTTTCACAACGGTAACATGCCGTCCTTCAGGCGCATATTGTATTGGATAAGTGGTTATTTGACGAGCAATGTTTGTACTTGCGCGCATCAATCTATTAACTGCGAATTAGCGTCAGAGGGGAGCTGGGCGCCTAAATGAATTTGTTCGCTGTGATTGCAGAGGGCGACGGGTCCGGCGAGGCGGGCTCGGGGCACCGCGGCTCGCTGCGCGGCGCCAACAAGCTCGCTCGGCGCGCGCGCTCCTTCAAGGACGACCTGCTCGAGCGCATCTCCAACATGCGCTCGCCGGCGCAGCAGCACCATCCGCCGCATCTGTCTTCAGCGATCCGGTACGTGCACAATACTATTGTTATCGCAACCGTTTCCGCTCTAATATGAAGCCTACACTACACAAACCGACGAGAAAGACTAATAATAAAATAACTATACCCATCGTAGGGATCTGTCGTCAAAATATTGACAGAACATTATTAAATTTCATATGAATATTACATTTAAAGGTACTACTTGCAAAGTGACATTGCTTTATTTTTCACATTTAGTTCGCATTAAGCCCCTCTTGCAGAATATCGGATTTCGGTTAAGTCTATACGTCTTTGGCACTACCAATCGCTTAACTCCGTGTTAGTGGCCTAACCCGAGATTATGCAACCAGGTTGTTTTGAACTCATCAACATTTATTTTATTTATTATTCATGCGGTTTCAAAGTTAATAATGTTCGAATAATTAAATTAACCCCAGCAGTAGTAGGCTTAATAACACATGATTGGTGCGACAGTATGACATAGAATATCCGTCATACCATTTATCAGTAAAATAAAAAAAACTAAACTTATATTGCTGACTTTTCATAGCATTTGACGTCTTATACAGATATATTTTCAAGTTAATACTAATAAATATTTATAATGTTAACTAAAAATGTATGTAATTGTAAACTCAAGGTTTAAGTTTTTAAGTTGGATATAAACCAAGATTGTGCTCTAAAGTGTGCCATTCTGGAATAATACAAGTGTTTAGGTTTCATTATTCTATTTTGTTTTTTCACTAGAATACTTAGACATTATCTTGCAGGCGACATACTGTCGCACTTATGATGTCCTAAGCCTACTGACTGAGTGTGTTACTGCACTTTAGGCAAAGAGTTAACAGGAGCGAACACACGCGACGTAACTATCTAGGTAACTATCAGTATGTGAGAGCCGATCCTGAGGCTGACTGACTCATCAACAGCGAAACTACTGAAACTATTTTGAAACTAGACTTTCCGCCCGCAATTTCGTCTGCGTACTATTAGTTTTTCATGACACCTCGACTCCCTATTTCATCTCCTTAAAATGTGTTATATGATTGAAGCAGTCCCATTTCTACATTCTCACAATTTTAGTGTGATATTTTAATGGCGGATTATTATCCGCAGTTTAAAAATCGGCATCTTTGTGACAGTTGTCACGATCGTTCTCATTAATAATGCGGCAAAATCGATACGCATAACACCTAGGTATGTATAACTATTTTATATAATGTAACTAACAAGAGACTGTGATCCTACAGTCAAACTCTGAAGAGTTTTGTAGGACAATTACTAATTCTAAGACTGTAATCCATATTTACTATTAATAATAAATAATAAATAAATAAATATGCGTATCGATTTTGCCGCATTATTAATTTATAATCACCACATGCTTAAAAAACAGTGACGCTACGTAATCGCTGTGACGTAAGAGAATAAACAGTAATTTAATCAAACTAATGCATGTCTAATGAACTTCAAGCTTTAAGAATAACTGAAAGCTTTTAAACTGAATTGTAATAATAATTTCTAAAAACTTGATTTTTTTATACATATTCCTACATAATCCGGGCCTTGTGTGCTCTTAGGAGCCAGGCGTTTTATCGCTTTGCGTATCTTTTTGTCACAAGGTGGTACGAGGTGTCTCAGTGTTGACTTAATATGAACATCTAATTTAGATGAATTAGGCAGGAATACACTACTAAAATACTTCGAAAATTGTTCAATGATTTAGATTGATTTCCAAACGTAGAAGGTTCATTATTAAAGGTGCGGTTAAACTAAAAGAACATTCGCTGTTCTAACCTCCCACTCTACGAAATTCGATCGGTACACAAAACGTGATTGGTTGATTTCGTAGAACGGGCGCTAGAACAGCGAATGCTCTATTGGTTTAAATGCACCTTTACTCGGTTACTTTTGACGTAAGAACAAAATCTTATTTCGTAAACATTCTAAAATCTTTTACGTTTCTATTAAAAAGAAAACAAAGTCTTTGCACTTTATAAAAAACCTTTTGAAGTACAAACTTGATCCTGCACCAAAGTTTTATCCCCTTTTTTAATCTCTTTTAGAGCTGATATTTGAAAAAAACTGATATTGCTTTTCTTATTTTTTTCGTCTACCGCACATTCGTCCGCAGTCAATAATAAATAATTATTTTATTGACCCTAACAAGACAAAAAAAAAAATCAAATACCATCAACCTTGTTTACCTCATCTTTGAGTATGACTCATTAGGATTTATTAACGCATACTTTTAACCATGTACGGACTCGATTCGGGTCAGTCTTGCATTTAATTCGGCGTAGGAAGGACGTTATAACTCCTTTTATTTTGAAGAAACCTACGGAAAATTGCATTTGAAGTTAAGTTGATTGTGGCAGTAAAGTTAGTGCTGTGCAGTACGTGTCACATCTCTAGCAAAAGGTAAAAGATACACTTTGCTCTACCAATAAGTACGGGCGTATGGATAAAGAAACGCTATTGGAACACAATAAGAATCGTATTCGTGTGACAACAAGCCCGCGACGGATATCCTGAGGTAGTTCTCCGGCGGGTTGACGTCAGATATGAAAGGGGTGGGTTTTCTTAACTTCTATTGTGTCGGTAGTTTTCTTTAGTCTAGTCTGCGAAGCACACGCGGGGTAGAAACACCGCTCGGGTTGCAGATTAATGTAATCTCATTTACTAAAGTGTATTAAATCTTACTTCATTTATAATAAAATTTGGACTTAATAAATAAATACTCATTACATTAGTATAATCTAATTTCTCATTTTTATATTTAATATCAAATTAGTAACTTAGCTGTCCATGCAAATTAACGATAAAATCAAAAGTTCCTAAAACAGGAAAATTGTTATATTGAATGCTGACTCGTGCGGTTATCCTTATTCATTTTCATATTTTATACTCTTAAGTATCTAACTTCCCTAATGGGAAGAGCCGCTCGCATCTCCCAACGGAGAATCATTATTTAATGAGTTGTAGACACGAGGATGATATCTGCAAACAATATTATTTCTTATCTGAATTGATAAATTTACATGCATAACTTCGCTATCTTATACTGACAACTTAATAAGAAAGTGTCCTTCATTTTAACAGTTTTATCTCGGCCGCCATATAGAACAACAGCGCGGCGCGAATGCGTTATGATAATGTAGTTTGATGTAAACTGTTTAAAAATTATATGTGTAACAGTAACAGCTGGTAATCTTGTGCGGAATTGCGTAAAGTGGCATTACGCATTGTCGCCCGGGCCGCTATCGCGAAGCGTCGATAGCGTAGAGTAGACAAAACGACAGTGAGTCACGAGTGCAACTCTCATTACCACTCATTAAAGTCGTCGTCCGCTGAAATCTCATTAGTTTTGTGAACCTTCTATAAAGTGATTATGTTTAAATGCGCTCGCGCGGAGACCATTACTAAAATGTTTTTTATTTGTTCTTTAGTCACGGTTTTTTACAATAATCGTTCACCGGACCTAGTTTCGGCGTAAACATTTCGACATTGTGGCAAGTGTGATCGAGTGAACAGTTTGTACCAGATAACTGAGACCAGACTTTGACAATGTCTCAGTCCGTGCGCTCGCCGGTCGGTGGCTGGTTCAACAAACATACAAACAAGTTTCATCGGAGGCTCGTTAACAATGACAAACGGTATAAATTTATTGCATTAACATAAACATTATATTTATTTGGCAGCGTTACGTATGTCACGCTATTGTTTTGTTACTAGCCTGTGGAGTGTGTAGTACGAATTGAATTGACTCCGTTTTTAATATAATAAGCATTTATTTGCCTACTAAGGAGAATAGTTACATTCTTGCACTTCAGACTTTGTAATTCGTCGTACACCGTTCGTTGTCTTGCATACAAACGGACTTCTTTCGTAACACATTCCAATCGGGGACATTACTTAAGTATATTAAATATTCATTAATAGTTTTCCGTTGCTATGTTCTTGCAATAATCGATATAGGTAGATATCGATACATTTAAATGTTGCATATACGGATGTAACAATTAAATGTGTGGTAGTACTCTAAAGCCTCTGTTTAGTTACTCTGTTATTTTAATTTAGTATACATCATATTTTTTTCTGTTTATAGCTTTTTTGTTACCAAGGCATAAAGGCACCCTGCCAATAGAATTTTTCGCTATCCGTCAATTTGCGAGTAATATTTGTTAGAATAATGCTGCAAACATTATCAATATTATCATATGTACGATGAGGATTTAATTGTGTGGTTTAAAATGAAATGATTGTGGTTTGTCATAACTAAAAACCTTAGAACAAGTTTAGTGTCGTATTGTTTCATGTTAGATACAAGCAATATTTTCATCTTTACGGTTATAGACTATGTCAAATGTACTTATGTAAATGATACAACTAAGCGAGTTACCGTTCACAGTTGTCATCATACTTATTTATTTAATTTGTTTCCCACTGTTTTGCAAACTTTAACGTATATAAGGGTATAAAAGGGATTTAATGCCAAGAGGCATTCTCTACTAATCAATCTTAACAATGCATGTGCTCGTAAGTTGTAAGTGAGGAATTAACTTGTAGCATCTATTGTATTATAGGGTCGAATCTATTACCTATCTAAAGTTTTCTAAGTACAGTATATTTTCAGTCACAGCTCTTACGTGTTTTCCCGAAGGAAATCACCGTTGTTTAAATTGCTTGTTACAATGCCGTGGCTACGATTTATTATTATTAAACTGTAGACGTTTTCCAGGTCGCACTCGCCGCTCAGCCCCAAGATACGCAACATGGCTTCGAAGGCGGCCACGGCTGAAGAGGGCGAGCTAACACCTGCCAAAGAACTGGAGGGGCTAGTCAAAGAAGTGGGTTTTCAAAGACTGTTAACTACATTTTCATAAAACAACTATTTGGGTCCTTCTATCCATAGAGAAGGCCACCTTAGAAGTATTTTTGATCATAAACTAAATCTAAAATAACTAGGTTTTCGATGCTCAATTTTAACTACATTACGTTTACCTACCCTTTTAATATATAGGTACTCGTACATGGCACTGCTAGGTAACTGAGATTCATTTATGTAACTTGATACGCTAAGTAGTATAACTTATGTGATAGGTGGCTGTGAAGCATTTGCGTAGTTTCTTTTATGAACTAATAATCAGTCTGTTCGTATTGTATGCCCTTTCATTTTATGTAAATTTGCTGCCTTTTCAGGTAACCTTTGGTTTGAAACATTTTTCCGACGTCATTACAAAAAGAAAACTGGAAATGCTCCCTGATAACGGCACTATTGTTTTCGAATCTATCGCTAATATTCATAAAGGTAAGATGTGTCAGTAAAATTTCAAATTTATTACTCTTTTACTTATTTGAAATATTAATTTCAACTTAATTCTTACTCAACGTTGCATTGCTGTGAAGCTACAACAGTGCAACGTCAATCAGCAATCACTGTTTCTGACGTCACAGGCCCGTCACAGCAATGAACCTCATATATTTATTCGGGCTTATTTCTTGGCCTCTGCAGTAATGTACTATAGATTTGATCAACTTATGACTGAACACACCGACTACATCAACAGCAATAAAGCCGTACAGCGGCCGATCGCCGTCGCTCCTGAGTGCCGTGAAGCGTCTCTGCAACGCGCTGGCCACGCTGATCCGTCTGTGCGACGAGATCGCGGCGGTGAGCTTGCGGGCGGACGCTGGCAACGAAGAGATGGACGCGTCCGCGCTGTCCGCCGAGCACGTGTCCACGGTGGTGAAGGGCGTGACGGCGGCCGTGGAGGAGGTGGCGGCGCTGGCCCAGCAGCACATGGCGCGGCCGGCGCTATCGCCGCGGCCCGCGCTCGTCTCACCGCGCGCGTCTACACAGAGGAACTCTTTACCCGGTACGCGAGTCTTTTTCGCATAGGAATATCCCACCAGTATGCTTAGTACATGATTGGTATGTCAGTATGTCGCCGCGAGATAGATTTTCCATCTTTTACTAGCTATATGAATGAAAGAGTGATGGATAGTCTATCTCGCGGCGACATATTGTCGCTGTAATCCTGTGCATTTGACTGTAATGGCAAAAATATCACTGTTACTGACGTCACAGGCCTCCGTAGGCTACGGCCCGTCCGATGGTAAGTGGTAACCGTAGCCTACGGAAACTGTAATTTCATAATTGTAGCACCTGTCACAATGGTGAAATAGGGGCCCGTTTTGTAACGATAACGATCGGGTAGGGTTTCATAGCTTGTTTAACCTTTTAAACGCCTTCACATCAAAATGTAACCTACACGCTAATATCTCTACTAATGAACAACGAAAATGAACCTTATCTGTCGGCAAGACTACTTTGATATAATACTGAATTACCACTTTAGTGGTTCTTGGCGATTAAAGGGTTAATTAATTAGGAGTTTATTCTCGAACATTAAGTTTGTACTTAACCTATTGAACTTGTTGTGGAATGCTCGGATACCCATTAATGCTTCCGTTACTGCGGACCTGCTACCACCTTATCAAAGGCGTTTGCAATATAGTCAGCAGTGTCAGGCACTCAGTTTAATTTTAACTTGTCATTATAGGAAGCATGACGAGCTCCGCAAGTCGCATTCAAGTTTACTTCTACTAATACTTGTTTATATTTTGTCCAATTAAGACTAATGATTAATTGCTTATAACGTTACAGACATTCCGTTGACGCCGAAGGAACGTTCGCTGCTCACCGGCGATTCTGGTCCCGAGTCGGCGGTGGTCCGCGCGTCGCACTCCTCCGAGTCGGTACTCGACGCGCCCGACTCGCCGCCACCCAAGCCGGCTAGACCCAACAGGTTCGTATGAAGCCGCGCCGCGTATCCACTAGCCACTCACTTTTGTGATAGACTCTATGTCTATGTAAAATAAGAGTGATGACATGTAACAAAAGCTACATCAAGCAAGTGAGTGGTTAGAGGCAGCCTCGGGTCGAGCGGCTGCCTCACTCCGAAGCTGCGCAAGTGGAGACGGTGCCTCAAACTGAGGCACGCCGCGATGCGAGGCAAATTCGTCGCCGCGAGCCATATTTTGTCGGTCTCTGTGCCGTGCTCAAAGGCGCCTCAGTCCGAGCCGTGTGTTTAGTGGAGACGGTCGCTCGTGAGGCAACAGCTACGGATCAAGCTGAGGCGACACGCCTCGAGCTGATCCGTAGCTATTGCCTCAGAGCGAGCAGCCTCAAACTGAGGCTATTTGCTTCAAGTCGAGGCCGCTCGACCCGAGGCTGCCTCTAGTGGATACGAAGCTTAATGACATACACTCGCACACACATCTTCGGGTGACAAGCAAAACTCACTAAGGAAAAAATACCTACTTGAAATAAAGCTCGTATCTCAGTTCTGATTCAATAATGACATAAGAGCTAAGAGTAGTGACTTGAGTAGTTTTTATAGTTTTTCGTGTCAGCCGACGACAGCATTAGCATATCGCATAGACATAGGTTTCAATTACCTATGCGAACGCATTAGGAGGTAAATGCCCGTAATCGCCAAGTTGGGCAAGCGGACTGGTGATCGCAATAGCGTGTCCACTATGATGCGGCTGCCCATCTTCAATAAATGGATGGTCAGTGACACTTCAGTCCTTTAGTTGACTCTTACGACACCCGCAGGAAGAGGTGGGGTTACAAATGTATCAATACTGCCATCACCACGCGGGGCAATAAGGACAAATCATAGTCAATTGATTAACATTACTTGGAATATTTCTGTTAGTCTTTTGGACGCAACGGTGACTGTTATAGCGACACTGCAGGTCCAACACCAACAGGCACTGATCCAGGATTTCTTTCAGAGGGGGCATTGACAGTACTTTATTCTGAAATCTATTTTATCAATCGTTAAAAATCGGCACCTTAGGCACTTGCCCCGCATGCGCCTGAACACCAAAAATTTATTTATCAATTACTGTCAATTGATCAGTATAATGTAGACCTACTCTTCGGTGACCTAGCGTCTGAGTTTTTTTATTCGATATATTTTCTATCGACAATCCGGATAAATATATTCAAGCTAGAGACGGTACAATTAACGCTCAACGTTAATTGTAACAGATTTTCTTCTAAATCAGGCCACAACCGCCAGATCATAATCGCCAGGACCGATTAGTCCTGACGATTAAGGTCTCTAATATTACTTCTTACGTAACCGACTCGTCTGAGCAGGTTTCATAACGCTAATTTAACTTCATACATAAATTAACAGCATTAGTTTAATCCAACGTTATGTAAGGATTTTAGTATAGGTGTATAATATTATTAATATTTCAGTTCGGATATCCTCAAGAAATCCACTGAATAGTTTCATGTGGAGAAATTAAAGTTAAAATTAACTTGTCAATAATAGATGAAAAATGCATAAATAGATGCCACTAAAACTATACATCTTTTATGAACTGTTATATTCAAGGAATATTTATTAACCCTTAAATGCATGGTGTACGATGTATCGTACAGTCAAGTGCAAAAATAAGTATCGAAAGAATCCGTTCATAAATATGTTACGACGTTCTTATTACACAGAATTAGAGTGCACTGGGACATATTTTTGAACGTTTTTGTATACCCCTTATTTTGTCTTCGACTGTACATATAAGTAACCAAAACGTGGTTGGTGTTTGAAAACTAGATATGTATATTATGTTCTTAAAGGTTAATTTTGCAAGGAATTTTAATGAATTTTCAAACTTACTACTGTTCGTTGGCGTAACTGTAATAAAAAAACTTACATGTGTTTATAAGCAAGATGGCGGAAATTTGTTTTCGTTGCGTGCGTTTAGCGGTTTTTAACTAAGTAAGATTTTTTTTTTTAATTTTGTTATTCATACCATAACGATTTTCCAATTACTGAATTTAATAATATATTTTTCAATCTAAAAGTAAATAATATTATCATGTATTATCATGCACGATTTTGTAAAAAATGTATATTTTATGATGTAGCGCAATTTTGATTAGTAGTACAAATTCCACCCAAAATCACAGATTTTTTTCTATTTTTCTCGTGCTTGCGACGCCATTAGGTATGCACATTTTGTTTTTGGAGCGAAAAGAAAAAGTCATGCATTTAAGGGTTAACTAGGGGTCGGAATTCCGAATACAGTTATAATACCAACCTATATCTAGCAAACTCTCAGAAAAAGCTAACCAAGTTTGAAGTCGTATATTGAATTACATAAGTATCTATAATTTGTACTTGATTTACTATCTTAATTTTCGATGTGATAGCGCAGATGATTATGAAAAATATTTATAAATTTAGCTTTAAAATCATGGGAATTTCCTCAACCTGCTAATGACACATAACGACGTGTGTTTCCCTACTCGTTTATTGTAAATACATAGCTGTTAGTAGTCGAGAGGTAGATTATTAACACATTTACCAGTGCCATAAGCTGACTGATTAAATTAGTAGAAACTTCACGTATTGCTAAACACCTCTCGCATCCGACTTGTAGCCAGGTATTTTAGTAGACAAGTTATTGAATAAAATTAAAATTTCAATACCGATGCGAAAAGCTTGAAAGGCGCACCTAGAACGGCGGATTCTCTTTATTTATGATTTGTTCTTTGTGGCTATCGCACACGGGAAAGCTATTTCCTATAAACTTTCGCTGCTAAAAACCTGTTAGTCGCGGGTATTAATTGCAGAAAGTATTTAAATCGTTTTTATTTCTACATATTAAAACCTGCAATGACATAGCCAAACAAGCACTTGGGATACCAAGCGCTTTAAATGAGCACTGGGCTTTAAACCATGACGAACGTTACGGCGAGAAGGTAATAACGCTAACCGCTTGTCGTTTTCTAAATCATGCTAAAATCATAAATCTTAGTAAGAGATTATTTGTTACAGGAAAATGGAATTGGCTCCTCCTCTGCCTCCTAAGAGACGCTCGGCGAATGAAAACTCCCTCATAGCACAATCCATTGACAGGTGAGTCGTTTTTAAATTGCTCAACGCCATTTAGTGACATAATCAATAAGCGCATGGTTTTTTCCAACTGCGCATAGTAATTATTCACCAGGGAAATTAATTAATTATATATATTTCTTTTGAAATGGTATCACGGGGCATTAACTAAATGAATTACGGGTGTGTCCGATTAGCTTCAAACGTTTGTTTTAATATATTTTTTTCTATGTTGATTACTATTATAGTTACATTCCTAAAATTAAACAAACGAAATATTAAAACTTTCACTGCCAGGACCCCCCTGGTAGACGCTCAAATATCCGACAATCTGCTAGGCGGGTTCGCCTTACAGCGAGTTCATACAAAAATGAAACTTTTTTTGTCTGGCAGTGAATATGTTAACTTTGTACAGTCAAAGACAAAATAAGATCAGTGGCGTAGCGTGCCTTTTCGGGGCCCCGTATAAAATTTTTTTGGAGGCCCTTATATGGAGGTAAAATAAATTAGAAAGGTTTTATTCTTTTTCCTTACACACTTTGGGGGCCCCCGTGGCCCGGGGGCCCCGTATAATTGATACGGCAGTAGCTACGCCCCTGAATAAGATGTACACAAGAATGTTCAAAAATACTATAAGTAATACCTTCTAAGTTTCCTTTGCAGGTACTAAATACTGCTAAATTAAATTGTTACTTATTTGGGTCTTATAACACAGGGATTCCTAGCTCAGGACCCATATGCATTGTAATATTAATGTTGCTCTTTGAATAAATATATTTCATTTCATTTTATTTCATATGTCCCAGTGCACTCTAACTCTGTGTAATAAGAACATCGTAACATATTTATGAGCGGATTCTTTCGATACTTATTTTTGCACTTGATTGTGTAGGACAACCGGAACATAATCACATTATTATTTTCTACTTTTATTTAAAATGCGTCGTAGGTATTGCGTTGGATTTAATCTAGTCCGTTAAACAATTCTTTTCTTTTGAACTGAAAGACACAAAAACTACAGCTTAAATCGCTGTCGTAATTAAACGTTTTTTACGTTTCTTGGCAAGACCTATTGATTGCGTTGTTTGATACGAGAAATTCACTTTTCCTCCTCATTTGACAATAGTAGATTGTGTCACAAGGGATCAAAATGGTATCTTTCTGGCGTGGGTGTATATTGAATCCTAAATGGAGCGACGGATTCCACAATTGAATCCCGACCGTAGGGAGGGATTCTAAAGTGGAATCCTGAGCGTAATGAAGGATTCAAGCGTTAAAGCCCAAGACGAAATAATGTTGATACCGTGTGACACGACACATACTGCTTTTCACACCACCTATGAGAAAAATAAAAGATATATCACATTTTTAATATTTATGCAAATAATCGATTCTGAATAATTTTTTTATCAATTATGAACGTACTTGTTTATTTTCATATTTCATTGTAATTTTTTAGGCTGGCAATAGAAAGTCCTTTAACAGAAAAGAGCCACTTTGATCCCTCCTAGCAGGGAAGAAAAGACCCATATTCGAATAGGTGGTGTGAAAAATACATTTGCTGACGTGTTTCGTTGCAGACTGTCCCTGCAGTCGCACAGCAGCGGCTCGCTGGATTCGATGCTCAACGTGTCCAACGAGGAGGATCGGCACACGCACGATTCCAACAGCCACGACCGCGTCTTCGTCACTCCGCCGTCTTCCGACCTAGTCGGTCAGTATCCTACTTACTTTGCCGTAAATCTTACAAGGGCAGTTACTGTTGTTCCATAGAATTTTATCATAACTTCATAAGTATCGACTATAGACAAGCCATTATAGGAGGCTCAATATTGTAAGGCGTGAATGGAAGATTCAGGATTGGTTATAGAATCTATCTGCATAGACAAAACGTCACTATGCATACTTATCTGTATATTTTTAATTCATAAAAAAATGATGTTGCTTTGAGATAACATATTACTGACCCTTAAATGCATCATCATCATCAGCCTATGATAGTCCACTGCTGGACGTAGGCCTCTCCTATTGACTATGCGTATAAACGCATTAGGAGGTAAATGCCCATAATCGCCACGCTGGGCAAGCGGATTGGCGATCGCAGTAATGTGTCCACTATGATGACGCTGCTGCCCATCATCAATCTTTTATCAAATAGTGGTCAGTGACACTTCAATCCCTTCGTCGACTCTTACGACACCCGCAGGAGGAGTTGGGGGAGGAATTCTTGACTCTATTGACAGCATGTCAGAATTCAAATTTGAATAAGTCTGTCAAGATTATGCATTTAAGGGCTAAACACAATATGAAGTGGATGGCGACTTAGTACTGCATGGCGAAGGATCCTAGCTAGAACACTCATCTATTTTGTATTTAGGCTAAATCTCCATGATCGTTATTCATTATAGAAACTGTCACGAAAATCCGTGAAAGAGCCCTAAGAAGAGGTTGAAAAATGCATTGCAAACACTCGAATATTCAAATAAAAAAATTGAGGCCTATACTTAATAATTATAAAAAGCTTGCGATATTTCATAGAACATTTAATTTCAGTTTCAGAGTAGTTCAAGAGTTACTCTAAGTCTATCTAGATTTTTTTCAATCGAATGCTGCGCTGTGCGAAAGACCAATATTTGATGCGATATACTTATGTTTCTGTTATTGCGGTAATTTTAGAATTTACTTATAACATTTTATTTATAGGTACATCATCAACCAGACCAAAGTGAATAGATATAATTTTATTACATAATATGACGTGATCGATCAGAACAGTACCTTGATAAATTACGCATATTTTTTTATTTATTTATTTAATTAAGAAAAACAGATACATTGTACCTTCAATTTAATATTCGCCAAACTGTGAGACAGTTTGTTGGCGTTGCGCTCAATTAAATCTTAAACTACGATACATTAGGTACTCTGCACAAAGATTAAGATAACAGAATACTGAAATACATATAAATTACAATCTAAGATGACTGTTCAGGCATTGTAATCTTTAAATATGAGGGTGGGTCAATGCCGAGCAAATTCGGCGGTAGATGTGAAAAAACTTAGAGTGATTCACTTAAAATCGGGCGTTGGCTGCAACGCGTGTGCGTCTCGCACTTTTTATATTCCTAAATCGGTATTTCGGTGAAATCTGTGGAAAAATAGTTGATATTTAGTGCCTCCTGAGCTCCCAAGGTCGAGGAAGTGCTGGCCAGCTGAAGAAAGACCGGAATCTTCGTGTGTCACAGCCGTCTGCTCAGGTTAGTGCCTATCCCATATTTACTGAGTGCAATGCCTGTACCTAAGTTTTAATGTGTTAGGAAACCTAGGACCAGCTGAGCTTGTCGAAGGGTTCAGGCGGGAACATAAATTTTGGTCCGTACGAAACGGATTAGGTTTTCATTATAAGGCGTATTAGCTTAGGGCAGCCATATTGTAACGGTAAATTCTTTGTTCGGCGTTAGCTTTTGCCTTTTTATAATTCGGTTCAGTTTAACGGTTTAAATTAGGTTTCGGTTTCGGTAAAAATGGCAAAGGTTTTCGAAAGTAAATTTAAAATCAAGTATGATTGGTTTAAAAATAGTTTGCAAATTATAAATAGCAAAAGTTATACTTCATCGGTAATGTCGGCACGGTTGCGTAAGCTAGAGGAATATTTTAACGGATTGACGGAAGCGTATGAAAATATATTATGCGGGGGTCTGAGCGAGGAGGTAGTCGCTAGCTATGATGATAAGTATAAAGAGGCCACGGATGCCTACAACCAGCTGGATGCGCTGGCCGCGGCCTATCCGCACTTGGATGGTACCCACTTGCCCACGGAAAGTGTTGCGTCATCACGGCTTCCTCGGATTAATTTAACGTCATTTGACGGTGACGTATTTTCATGGACGAGCTTTATTAGCTTATTTACCTCGCTAGTGTTATCCCGCCGAGATATATCGAAAACGGAAAAATTCCATTATTTATTTTCAAATTTAGAAAAGGAACCCCAAACGCTTATAAGGCACCTGCCAATGATAGATAGTTCCTTAGATACGGCAATGGATATATTGAAGGGTCGTTATGAAAATAAGCGATTACAAGCGGATTCATATATCTCTCGGATTTTACATTTACCGGTTCTTAACAAATGCTTGGGCCTAAGGGCTAAAATCTTAAATCCATTATTAGAATCGACGCGGGCACTTAGCAATCTCGGACTACCGGTAGAACAATGGAGCTATATGCTATTACACATCAGCTTGACAAAACTGCCTTTAGATATTAAAACGCGGTTTGAACAAAAATACGGCGGTAATAACTTGGAGTTGCCCACTTTTGATCAGTTAATGGATTTTTTACAAAACGAGTGCAGATTAATAGACACGGCTTCGGCGGAACCTGTACTCCCTAGTCCCGATTATGTACGCAAACCCGCGCGCACGGTACATAATAATGTGTCGGAACGTAACAATCATGTTAAGTCGGAATGGTCGAATACGCGCTATAACAATTCGGGTAAGGTTATTACTACCTGCGCTTATTGTCAATTATCGAGCCATAACATAAGTAGTTGTTACAAGTTTGCAGATATTCCTAATCACAATCGTAAGGATTGGGTCAAAAACAACGGTTTGTGTTTCCGATGCTTTGGAAATCATGCGGCGGCTACATGTACGCGTCAGGTACCCTGTAATAGGTGCGGTAACATCGGTCACCATAAGTTACTCTGTACAATGTCGGTTGCGCGCTCAGACTCGTCCGCAGATAACGAGCAACGTTCGCGGCATGCAATGGCTGTTTCACAACGCACAGATAACGGCGGTCGGCGTTCGCCAATCGTGCGCGACAATGGGGTTGATAACCGTATGCGCAAATTGATGAGCAGTTATGAATATGAAAACTTATCTAGTAACATAAACGAGCGAAATGAACGGCGGAGATCGGAATCGGAAAAACGGGAGTCGGGCCCTTCAAATTCTAGGGAAATGCGGGGTTCAATGATTTATCGCGACTCGCGATCTCAGCCTAGTGGTCAACTATAGCAATCACAGAGTAGTAATGTCGCCTCGGTTCCTCAATTAGTGAAACATGTTATACTGCCTACAGTTGTTGTAGAAGTTAAATCGGCTACTGGAAATTTCGTTCAAACTTTGGCTCTTTTGGATTTGGGAAGTCAAACTACTTTAGTACGAAGTGACTTAGTAAGTTATTTAGGATTAAGGCGACATTACAGTAATACACCTCTTACGGTTGTCGGCGAGCTGCCGTGCAATGACGGCACTCATATTGTTGAGTTTCATTTTAAATCGGATAAATCGGGTAAATGTTTATTATCGGCTACGGCGGTTATATTAAAAAAACTTACGACTTATTTGGCGGAACGATTACGATTTTTATCGGCAAAAATTAAACTCTCGGGCGGTGATCATAATATGAAACATATTGACATAATTTTCGGTTGTGACATTTTGGGACAAATCTTGACGGGTGAAATAGTGGTTCTGGGTTCCGGAGGTCCCTATGCTTTAGGTACAATTTTTGATTTCGCGGTTTTCGGTCCGGTGCGGTCGGCGGCGGCGGGTACCTATGATACGGAATCGACTGTCAATAATAATTATGTCGGACTTACGCTTATTCAAACGGTTGAAAGGTTCTGGCGGTGTGAGGAACCACCGGCGTCAGCTGTTATTAATCCGGCGGATTTAGACTGTGAAAGTTTGTTTACGACAACTACGTCGCGGGGTGTGGATGGTAAATATACTGTTCGGCTACCATTAATACCGGGTCATCAACGGCTGGGTGATTCTATGGAAATCGCATTACGGCGATTCCTAGCTATAGAACGTCGTATGAAACGGCAACCGGAATACCGGGATAAATATATTAAATTTATGTCTGAATATTTAGAACTCGGACACATGGCGGTTTCTAATTTCGATGTCGAGTCGAAGGAAGAACATTACTTCCTTGGACACCACGGGGTGTTCAAAAATTCAGGTGACAAAAAAATAAGGGTTGTTTTTGACGGAAGTGTCCAAACAACAACGGGCGCGTCATTAAATGACTGTTTATACTCGGGACCACGGTTACAAAGTGACATTACCCAAATTATAAACAACTTTCGTTTGCCACTTTTTGTTTTTACCACGGATGTAAAAATGATGTTTAGACAAACGTGGCTACATGCCGATGATCGGAAATATCAATTGGTGTTCTGGCGGGCTTCACCTGACGAACCATTGCTTATTTACGAACTGACAACAAACACTTACGGTTTAAAATCGAGTCCTTATGTCGCTATTCGGTGTTTGCATCAGTTAGCTAACGATGAACAGAACACGTACCCTCGTGCGTCTGAATTGCTACGGAATAATAGTTATGTTGATGACCTCAATGGAGGCGCTGACACATTAGAAGATGCGCTGTCTATACGGGATGAGCTTGTTTCGCTCATGAATACGGCCGGGTACGAATTACGGAAATGGGCATCTAATGAGCCAAGACTTTTAGATGGTTTACCGACAGATCATCTCGAGACTCCTCGTTCGTTTGATACTGATATGGACGGTTCTAGTTTTATTAAGGTTTTGGGGATTCAATGGGATCCAAAATATGACGTGTTTACTTATCAGTTAAGTCTACCAGACCCAGGAGTAGTTACGCGGCGAAGTATCTTATCGTTAGCGGCGCGGTTATACGACCCTCTAGGCTGGGTCTCTCCAGTCGTATTTAAAATTAAATTATTATTACAAACTCTTCTCGGTACTTTCGATAATTCATGCAAGGTCGAATGGGACGCTCCTGTACCTGCAGATATTGAACAAAATTGGCAAGCAATACTATCGGATTTGCCTAATTTGCGAAACATATCAATACCAAGGTGCTTAAAATTAGATCGTTGTACCCAGTATGCTATTCACGGATTTTCTGACGGTTCCTCTCTCGGTTTTTCGGCGGCGGTTTATTTACGTTCGGTGAACGCAGACGGAACGGTTCTCGTGCGGCTACTCATGGCAAAATCCCGTTTAGCCCCATTGAGAACAAAACGGACTATTCCGAAAATGGAATTGAACGGCGCGGTTTTATTGACCACACTTATTAACCATCTCGCCTCCTCGCTAGAGCGCGATATTAGGTTAAGTGAAGTGGTTGCTTGGTGCGATAGCACAATAGTTTTAGCATGGATCAAAACTCCACCGCACAAACTACAGGTGTATGAAGGAAACAGAGTTTCACAAATAATAACGTCCAAGACGAGTATGAAATGGCGTCACGTTCCTAGTGAACTGAACTGCGCTGATGTCGCGTCTCGCGGTGCAACGGCGGCCGAATTGCTGCATCATCCGCTGTGGTGGGAACCGAGGTGGTTGAGTGATGCACCTACTCATTGGCCTAATGACTGTTCTGATCTCCCGGCGGATACATTACCTGGTCTAAGAACTACCACGGTCAATATTTCGACCTTATCGGATTCTGATTTTAACCTAGCTGACCGGTTCAGCTCGTTTGAAAAATTAATAAATGTCACGGCTTACATATTGCGGTTTATTCGGAATTGTAAAAACAAGGAAAAATGTAATAATATCCATACATCGGTTTCGGAGCGTAGGGACGCTACTACGCACTTAATACGGCTGGTTCAAGATCAGCATTATAAAACGGAGATATCGTTATTACGGGAAAATAAACCCATAAAAAATTCATTAAGGCGGTTACACTTGTTTCTAGACGATAACAATTTAATTCGGGTCGGCGGCAGAATTGATGCCTCCGAACTGCCATATAACGCACGGCATCCAATTTTATTACCTGGCAAACATCGGTTTACGGAATTATTAGTGACCTACTACCACAAAGTGTACTGCCATGTAGGGGCAAATACACTAGAATCTATTCTGTCATGGACATACTGGATAGTTAATGCTCGGCGAATCACGCGGAATATCACGTTCAAATGTATACCGTGTTATAAATCACATCCGCGACCGGTACAACCTTTCATGGCGGACTTACCCCCCGATCGGGTTAAATGCACTCGGGCATTTCTTGGCACGGCGACCGATTTTGGGGGTCCGTTCTATATAAAATCTAGTAATCTTCGGAACGCAAAAATACAAAAATGTTTCCTCTGTATTTTCGTTTGCTTGAGTACCAAGGCGGTTCACTTAGAAGTTGTTAGTCAATTGTCAGTGGAAGCTTTCGTAGCTGCACTCACGCGTTTTGTATCTCGGCGAGGACTTCCAAATTTGCTAAGGTCAGATTGTGGTACGAATTACACGGGTACCAATAAATACTTAAAGGACTTGTATTCCTTTTTACGTTATAATCACCCTGAAATTGACAGGGAATGCGTCAAACGCGAAATTAGGTGGCTTTTCAATGCACCTTCCAGTCCAAATCACGGCGGTTTATTCGAAGCAGCGATTAAGTCTGCAAAAACTCACGCTAGGCGCGTGCTAGGTGAGACTCGGCTAACATTCGAAGAACTTACTACGTTTTTCACGAAGGTCGAAGCCGTGATGAACTCCAGACCGTTGTGCCCTCTAAGTTCGGATCCGGCTGACTTAAATGTTTTAACACCGGGCAGTTTTTTAATTGGGGAACCTTTGGTAGCCCTCCCGGAATATCCGTTCACGGAAGTTAAAGAATCCCGTTTATCACGTTTTCAACGTATACAGAAGATGACTCAACATTTTTGGGGACGGTTTAAAAATGAGTATCTTCATACGCTTCAACAACGTTATAAGTGGACCTCATTTACGGAACCCCCTAAGGTTAATGATTTAGTTTTAATAAAGGAAGATAACTTGGCTACTCTTCATTGGAAGCGCGGACGCATAGTTAAGTTATTGCCTGCCAAGGATGGGGTAATTCGCGTTGTGGAAGTAAAAACCCAGAACGGCGTCTTATTGAGACCCGTCTCTAAACTTTGTAGGCTACCTATAGAAACTTAGGAACCAAGGAGGCCTTGGTTAGGCGGGGGGATGTTCAGGCATTGTAATCTTTAAATATGAGGGTGGGTCAATGCCGAGCAAATTCGGCGGTAGATGTGAAAAAACTTAGAGTGATTCACTTAAAATCGGGCGTTGGCTGCAACGCGTGTGCGTCTCGCACTTTTTATATTCCTAAATCGGTATTTCGGTGAAATCTGTGGAAAAATAGTTGATATTTAGTGCCTCCTGAGCTCCCAAGGTCGAGGAAGTGCTGGCCAGCTGAAGAAAGACCGGAATCTTCGTGTGTCACAGCCGTCTGCTCAGGTTAGTGCCTATCCCATATTTACTGAGTGCAATGCCTGTACCTAAGTTTTAATGTGTTAGGAAACCTAGGACCAGCTGAGCTTGTCGAAGGGTTCAGGCGGGAACAATGACAATAACTCTTTATGTGAGTAGGTAAGTGGTTTATGCTAGCATGTTAACAACAACATCCGTAGGCATAGTATATAGCCACATGATGATATGATTCAAGTATGCATCTTATGATTTTGTAGTTGGCGTTGCTTCCCAAAAGTGATTATGAACATGTTATGCTAAGCGAATTCATAATTTTTACAGTATTTTTGTTATTGTTTTTTTTATGACATCATTCACACATTACGTATTTTCGGATAAGTGGATTATTGAAAAGAAGTTATGATCACTGATTTATTGTTTTCATTAAAATATTTCGATTTCTGGTGGAATTCAATTGCGTGCTAGCAACGGCATATTTAAGGAAACTACGCGGAATATTTGTTACTGTTGTTATAGATTTGGGTATTTCCCGCAAATTTGCTATTATCAGTTTGCTTCTTAACCTTGCCTTGTTCATATCTAAATAAATGAATGAACAATTTTTATTCTGTCCCTGTTATCTAAACAGTTTATTGCAAATATAGCGAATGTATTGTTTTAACCATAATTGCTATTAATAAGTTGCATTGCGCACGCATCCTTTATTTAAACCAATTTACGTGTTTTGGTTCCTGTCAATAGTAAATATTTTGAGTTTTTGATGAATAATCTATTTCTTCATCCCCGAATAAAATATTTTTGTTAGATATTTCCTTTATAGTTAGATAATTTATTATGTGGGTGAATCAACTTTTTTCTGTCTGTTATTGCTATGGTTACGTTACGGCCGCCTGAGTCACGCTGGTTTAATGCAAAATTATGACACTTAAATTATGCAAACATGCATGTAGTACATGTTTGTAGATGGCCCATTAAAGGACGGACTTACCAACACCAAAAAAATGTAAGTTTGCATAGTTCAAGTAGCATAATTTTGCATAAAACCAGCATGACTCAGGCAACCGTAACCATGGCAAACAGAAAAATGTTGATTCACCCATATCCTTTCTTTTATAATATATGTCTGGGGAAAATGACAGTGATAATTTTATCTGACGGATATATTTATCCGGGGATTGTAAAACAGGCCGTATGTCTAAAATACAATCCTGAAAGAGTTTTAGTCTGACTCAACATTCCGATTATGTTGCAAGAAAATTTTAATTTTGTCTAGTTCTCTGTGGTTGAGACCAAGGAGTCCAATGACTTCCACATCAACCTAACCTGAAAAATATACCCATAAAGTATTATTATCCTTACAGGCATATGCAGCTGCAACAGTGGAAGCGATATGCGCTCGTCGCTAGAGTCGCAAGAATCTCATGCCAACAGTATTCACGTACATTCGCACTCCAACCACAATCGGTACGTCGACCAGTATGTATGATTGTGCTTTGTTGTTTTTAGTTTTATTTACATTATGAATTATATATAACTTGCTGGTACAGACAGAGATACCACCCAACATTACATAACATAAGTCAGAGTATTTGAATTTAATGATTGGGGAAATTTCATACCTATTTCGTCGTATCGCTACGCCTTTTTGTATGCGCTGAACTGGTTGGGAACCCCTGGCCTAGCATAACGACGTCTAAATTAAAAATATAAATAAACTAAAATACGAATAGTGTTACAAAGGTAATTCATCATTTATATCAGCAAGATAATACGAGTGTGAAATACAAATTATGAATCAATACTTCAATATTATGCAACCCCTCAATCAAAATCTATTATAAGAGCAGAAAAGTAGCTCGTAGTAATATTTATTTTTTATATTGTGCACAATATAACTTGACTAGAAGCGTGATTCCGTTTATTGTGTACTCATTATTAGACCACGATTGAAGTCTTACAATGTCCATTTTTTTTTTTACTTTTCAATCCAATCCTATTAGATTACCGTTACGTAATGGATGATCAAATTCTAGTACCGTTTGTCCGTTCGAGCATGAACTGTCCCCGCCATTACTATAGAACTCGTATATTTATTTCTATTCTTTGATGTTTATTTTTAATTCAACAGTTTCTCCAATGAGTCAGGGTTCGCGTCGCAGGGCCAAGCCGAAATGTCGACCGAACACAGTTTCTCCTCGACTTTCGCTTCACACCACTATTCGAGCCACACAGACAGGTTATTCTTTCTCACATATGTGTTATGTTTATTTTTGTGATTTTTCTGTCTTGACTGTTTTAAGAGTTCCTTCTTCGTTTGTACCTCCTTCACGCTTTGTGTTATTGTTTTTGCAGTAATTTTGAAAGTACACTGTATGTGAACGAAATGATGGGCACGCGACAAAGTATTGAGAGCTTCATGAATGTTCATATGACAAATGCAACCACACATCAGTCTATAAGCACAACGTGAGTTACTCCTCTTTAACTTTGCATTTTGTTTAATATCTGTTTTTATTGCTTTAATGTCGATTTGTTGTGTACATAACATATAGTCGGGTCTGCTAACCGGGTCAGCACCAGAGTGAAAATAACATAATAATTTTAGCATTACAGAAATTCTCTCACCACCAAGGAACGGAATTTTCATAGCGAAAATCTAACTGTCAAAGGGATTGACTAAACTATTTTATCGACTTATCGATGTTACGGAATAGCCCATTATTAACTTATAGCTCTTTTATAAGTAGCTTACATTTCGATATTAACCCTTCGTCTGTGTTTGATAAGTATCCGTACAATAGATATTGAAATCAAATCAATTCATAATTAGAATTCAAAATCTATTGTACTGATCCTTAGCAACCACAGACGACGGGTTAAAGTAAATCATGTCAGGCGTCAACACTTTTATATTGACATTACATGTGCTCACAAACTATCACTTATGAAAACTTATGTGACATAAATAGCATATGTGAAGCTGTCATGATTTATTTTAATATCAAAATTCAAGTTATTTATCTAAGAGGTCAAATGGTACAGAATAAACTTTTATTTGGTAATGGATTATTCCTTAACATGGATAAGTCGATAAAATACTTTGGTCAATCCCTCTGACAGTTAGATTGTCGCTATGAAAATTCCGCTCCCTGCTCATCACGCTTAGCTTTCCCGACTTTAATACGCTTTTCATCACACTTGCTGCCGAAGCGCGCCGTTGTTTGCGCGCGCAGCGGGAGTAATAGAAAAGTGAAATTCTCTAGGGAGTAATAGAAATATCAGTACGTCATTTAATAATGTTATATCTTAAAACTTATTTTTTGTCGGCAAGTGTGATGAAAAACATTGTATGCATCACGTTCGGTAAGCGGAATACTAACTCGAGTCATAACTTTTAACACTCTCGTTAGTAATTCCGTACTTACCTCCCTTCTATGGGCTTCTCATCGGTTATAAATGTTATCACTAAAACTTTTAAGACATAAATGCTGGCAAAAACGTTTGTTTTGCTTGCAAAACGAAGGTTAATAGCGCGATGTGTTCAAGGTGATTTTTACGCAAGTTCAAACGAGTGTTTTGTAACGTCAGGTTGCCGAGCATCACGTCAGACGAGAGCGAGACGCCGCCCGAACTGCCGGTGAAGACGCGCCGTAACAATCGCGCGGACGTGCAGCAGAACTTCCCGAACGTCGAAATCAGGTGATCATCCTTCTCCAAAGTCCATCGGTCTCCAGTCATTTGAAACTTACTTGTAGTCTCAGTCTCAGTATGAGACATTTACAGTGATACGTTCTTTGTGGTTTGGTTGGGCGTAACCTTATTATCTACACTACCTGACTGCAATTTGTAATTCCATAGTATTCATCAATAAATGTTTTTGTGATTTGGAGCGGATTCTACGAGTAATGCGTTAGGAAATAGGAAGTTGATTTACTCTACTCATGAACATTACATATTCCTACTAAGACATGTATTAGGCATTTGAAGTGCTTATTAGTGGTATGTATATTTTGTTGTAAATATACAAGATTCACATGATAAACAAACAACAATGACAATCTAGCAGTATTTGATAAGGGGACTCAAAAATAATCTGTCCTTAGTCGTAGTCACTGAACAAAACAGGCGTGTATAGATAATTTTGGATATAATTAATTCGTAGCTGCTTCAGCTATTAACTGCATTTATTCTGGGTAAAAAAAAACAAACGTGCGTTTCACGATGAAGAAAATTGTAGACATCATCTTCAAGGCTAATAATGTTTCTAATTATATTCTATATCAAATTACCTTAAATACGAAACACACTTAATATCTTGTTATCACACGTACTTTAATTATGTTAACATTGAATACAAATTAGCTATCATTTCGATTACGTAGGATCATGAACGTTTGGTGAACTATTATTTGCTACTCGTACAAGGCAATTATTTAAATTAGCTTTCCGCGCTCCCGCACTCACCTACTTGCAACATATCAGATTAATGATAATTGTATACGTAGTTGTTTTACACTTGTATTGTTAATTAACTGCAGTTAATAGGTAGGTGTCAATGAAACCATTTCGTTACCAAATAAGTAGCATACCGATGAAAAACTTGCCAAAGAAAATTAAAGAAGAAACGGTCTTCATATTCTATTAATTACCAATTTATTCGCAAAGTGACAAAAAAAGTCTTTGTATGGGTTCGGTCACCAAAATAAGACTTATTCATATTAAAAAAAAAATCCAAATGTTTAAGTTAATATTTGAGATATTTCTGATTTTATTTCAAAAAAGTTATTAGTGCAATTTTACTCGTTGGGTAACGCACTTTCGATATCAGTTGGAAGTTTTCTGATATCTGTTATATTTACGGAATTATGGCCTGGCCACACTTAACGATTACACCCTGTACATCTAATATAGACATTATTCCCACAAAACAGGGGGATTGACAAAATTAAATAACCACACTGCTTAATGAAGTCTTCAAGAATAATAATAAAAAAAAACAATAAAAGGGTTTTAAGTTAAATTACAAGGAAGTTACAATAATTCGAATAATGTGCAAATCCACACATACCTTTTCTTATTTCATACTCTTTTTCTCTCATTAGTTTCGCTATACTGCGCTTTAATCAGTGCTCATTCATAGTATAAATATGATACGGATGTGAATTCAGTCTGCAACGCATAGATAGATCCGTAAAGTGAGACATTTTTTATAAGCAGATCACCATAAACATGTATACAACACCTGGTGTTCATAAATATCGGATTGAAACGAGTACAGTCGAAGTCGCCGTCTATGTAGCTAACTGTGTAAACAAACGGTTCAAAGAAATATCCATTATCTGGCACATTTTTATTGGTTTAGTATAACGTAAAATTTACATGGATTTAGCAAAATACTACATACAAGTACAAGACGTAGCTTCGAAAATAAACAACAAATTGTACAATTTCTATTGACGGCGACTTTAAGTGATGGTCGCGTGCATTTATTTGTAACTCATTAGCTGTCAGTCCTACCGTAACGCCTTGACACGAGACCGTCATATAATTGTTAGCAGTCCTTTTCTTTTATAAGCTTGGAGAAAAGGATAGTGATAATTTTACGTGTCGGATATATTTATCCGGGGTTCGTGTAACATGAAATCATTATTAGTACATTGTGTATTTAGGGCGGTAAGTAAGAATTTGCGAACGAGTGTGAAAGTAAAGCCCAAACCGAAGGCGCAGGCTTTACTTCACACGAGTTCATAATTCTTGTACCGCCCGTGGTACACACAATGTTTTTCATCATACCTGTGATGCAAAAAGTAAATAAAACAATATATTTTCACAAAACTACTCTAAAGTGGTCTAAATCAGGGATGACTTAATTTCATCATTTTCATAAAAGAAATCTCGGCGCGGCGCGCGGCGTGCGCCGGACCGCGTTAGTGCGACGTAATGTTGTATGAAAATCCTTAACGGCCTGCTAGGACGTAATGTAATGACGCACCTACACAGCGCATCACCGCAGCGTATTGGCGCACTTACCGAACAGGTGTGATGAAATAGTACATTGTACAAGCCTTTCAATTGGTGTTTCAGACAAAGCCCAGTTTGCTCCCTCCACGGCGAGGCGCGACCGCACACGCTGGCCGAGCACCACCCCACGCGGCCGCCCCCGCTGCCGCTCAAGAAGAAACATAGTCAGTATTCATTTGTTTACACGCCCATAGCTCCTCATCCTCACATTCTATAGACTTTTTACAGTAATGAACAGACATCGGAATTCTGGTAGCATTTTTGAGCTGTCAGAGGGACTTCTCGATTATCGACTACCGATTATACATTTGTATATCGATAAATACAGAATACAATATTAAATAATTATGATTACAAGTAGAAGTTAGTAATAGGCAGTCTTATTGCTCATGAGCGATCTTGTTTAGATAACTTTTGAGTGGCTGAAAATAAAAATAGCAATTCGAACGAGAAGTCCCTAAGACAGATCAAAAATGCTACCAGAATTCCGATGTTTGGTAATGAAGCCTACTTATACTATAGAGGGTACAGCATAAACGCCTCTTTCATAAACGACTCGTAACTTAGCAAGCCGATATAGACTTGATACAACCGAAAGGGACAAACAATACCTACCAGCCTGCTAAGTTAGGGGACGTGTATAAGGGATAGTCGATGTTTCACTAGATTGCAAGAATTGCATTTATTACTCATATTTTAAAGACAAACGGGTCTTAATCGCATAAACTTACGTTTAATTTTATCCTGACGCATTGCATTTGCCTATTGCATTTATTGTTCTTAAATCGGTCTAGTTACGTGTATAGGGTACACTTACAGTTATTATTTTATCTTGGAAGTTTTGAGGGTGGTCGCGTCACCATCACTACCACCCGCCTACCACCCAAGAGGCGTAACATTACGCTCGAACTGTCAGGTTAAATAATAAATGCAGGGAGCAATCATCCTAGATAGATATTATCAAACCGCGATTAGACTGGGGTTCGAAAGTACTGTTGACACAACAGTGTATAAGTCAATTTATGATATATTCATGTATTTAGTTTAAGTGCAGAGACTCACAGACAATATATTAAATAATCACTCATTACATCTGTAAACAACTGTTTTCTTGGTAAATGTTGTGTCATTTGTTGTGTCAACGGTACTTCCCAATCCCCGTCTGATTCCGGTTTCATAATAAGCTTCACAACAAACTACAAATATGTAATAAAAATATAGCTTGGCTGCCAATCGATGGATGGAAAAAATACTTTCTGAATTGTCGAAAATGTACGAATATTCAATATTAATCAATAATCCTATGAACAGAGCAATACATTTAAAATAACCATGGTGAGCTTGACTTCGGATTTAAGTAAACTTTACATCCACATTATTAGAAATGACAGTACTTATTTACATAATTTCAATAAATTCGCCACTGTATTATTATTATATCGTTTGAATCCAATGGCTAGCCAGACTACATTATTATTAAATTATGGATAACACTACTCTCATTTTAACAAATTCAGATGGTTCGGCACTTACTAATATCGGTGTATCCATATGCCACTAAGCAATACAAGTTTAACATTAACGGAACGAGATAGTCTTTATATAGGTATGCATCTAACTTGCATCATTATGTTAAAGTGAATGATTGATATCTGCAAGATATAAGTACTAAATTGAGTTAACTTTTAGCTCACAGTTTATCCTTAATGCAATCAGACCATTTTATTTTTATTATATCAAAAGGTAAGGAAAGTAAAATTGCACCATACGGTCACTAACTTAATTATATTGGTTGCCGACTGTACAGGTATCGTAATGCTTGTCCGGTAACAACACGGTCGATCATTGACTCACAACTGGATTGTCTTTTCGCACCTAATCATTTGTCACTGGTTCTCGTCTGTTTAAAATGAATATGTTCTGGGCCTTTTATTATTAACCTATTTCACCATACTATAAACGTCGACCATTTGATCATTACGTCGTGTACACTTGCACAATTGCATTAATAGTGATAATGTTACTTTTATTGTGGATATTGTTATTCATGCTATCGGCTATTCACGAGATTATTAAAAAGTATGGTACCGGCAATGTGGATCTCATTGCGCCACATACTAGGTACATATTTTAATAGCAAACCATTTTTACAGTAACAACTCAAGCACAATATTATGTGTCATTTGTCACTATGAGAGATAATCACTGTGTGACCGGCTACGTTGTCTTGTTTTTACGGTTATTATGGGGTACCAAATTATGATTAAGTAATTACAATTACTTATGCCCATCAATTTATTTATCGATGCTAATATACAGTTAACAAAAATAACTACTTCGCATGATATATTTTACCCTATTCTTTGAAACTTGAATTTGTCTCGACAAAATCGTTATACCATTAAGTAAATGCAAATAAACTAGCGAAATATGCGCAATTGTCTTGTGAACACGCCAAGAAAGTTCAAAAGGGTCAAATACGTATACAATAAAGGGGGTTATAACGGCATGTTTGTCTGTTGTGCCGGTGCGGTGCTGCAGTGTTTCAAAGCGTCGCATACAGCGGTGAGTGGAATGCATGCAAGCGCTACATAGCTCCAAGTCATCTTGCTTCCATCGCGCATTGAGTCGGCTGTCGGGGCTTTTATTCTTCGATTTTAGTACTCTAATCCACATAGTTACACCATTTCAGGATGGATATCTTCGTTTATTTAACCTGGGTTATACTAGTCCGACGTCGACACATTGTTTTCATATAGATATCACAGTCATACTCCAAATGCAGACTATCTGGAGGCCCATCTGCGTGCTTTTAGCGATTTTCACAGCTTTCACCACTGACATTTAGATCTAAGGCACAGTCTCACATAGTTTGCTTTCTTATTACCTTGCAAAGGGTCAGCTATATCGTAGTACCAAGGCTTACTTCTGTAGACACTGATCCGCTCTGCTCACAAATACGATGAACGATAATATGTGACATTACAGAGCGCTTCGTAACCCATGTTTTTAGCCATTTTTCGATTTAGGGAGGTCCCCCATCTATTGACAGCCGATCGGCAATAGTCAATCGAAAAAGTTACATGGCATGTTAATGTCATAATATTGACTTGATGTCGGTTGGTGAATTTATAATATTTGTCACTTTAATGACGACATAAGAGCTTTTTTCGACCGCCTTAAGCCGATCGGACGTCCAAAAGTGAAGTGACACCCTCGAATTGAATAGCATCGCAGGTGCCTAAACATTGATTGCTTTTCTGAGTTTCATACTTGATGTGAATATTTAAATAATAAAGAAATCTAGCTTGTATAATAACTGCTTACTGTTCATAACATTGCGGCCGTAAGTACATTAAAGAACTATTTAATTTAGTGTATGGATGATTCAACTTTTTTTGCCTGTAATTGTCATTGTTACGGTCACGCGGGTTTTATGCAAAATTATGCTACTTATACTATGCAAAGATGCATTTTTCTGTTGTTAATAAGCCCTTAATGAGCCACCTACAGACATGGAGACGGACTACATGCATGTTTGCATAATTTAAGTAGCATATATATTGCGTAAAACAGTGTAACTCAGATGACCGTAACCATGGCACTATCACACAAAAAAATATTACAATGATACATCTAGTTCTTGTGGTACATATTGGCAATTTTTTCCTATTCCTAGTGATAATAATTATTCGTAGTAGGGTAAAACCTGCTTTAAGTTCTCTTTTATATGCATCCTGCGATTCCGTTAACGAAGGAACCCAAAGTAATCTATGGACAAATTACATTCCTCAGGCTTTCAACGGGCTCCTTTTTCTTAGTGATTTGTGTGCGGTTGACGCTTTTGGTTCTAATGATCCTGAATCGCTTTATCTGTATTGTACATTTTCAATTATTTCTTTAGTTATGGCGTATATGGAGATGTTCGGCAACTGCAGTCATCCGCCCAACAATGCTGCTGCGCCACCGGACATGTTTCGGCACTCTATTCACACATATAATCTGGCAAGGTAAGAGCTTAAAATACAATTGTGGTCAAGTTGGGTATGTGAAACACATGTTTCTCTTTCGCCGAATCGATTTTTGGCTTAGTAGGTGTACGAAGTGCTTCACGTTCCCGGCTGTTTCACCTATCCAACTGCACCTTACATTAGTATACATAGGCATTTACCCTGCCAATAGTAGTCTTTCTCGGTCACTCTTTCTTATTAGTGCGATAAAGACAGTTGCGATGCGCGTGCGACTGAGTGTTAGCAATTGACATCTTAGCTACGGGCCCTGCTCTTGCTCTTATGAAACTGAAATGACTTACTTCTCTTTTTATGTGGCCGGCTTACAGTAATTACATAGTTACCAATTACTTTAGGGAATATCATTAGCGATTATTTTGTTCTGAGTCTTATTTGCAAACTAGTAACTGTACGTTCTGGCTGTCAAATTCCGTTTGTTTGCTCACTTGAGGTTCTTTACATTTAATGTCAGCGAATTTTAAGTGTATCTCATCAATTAAACATTCGTTTCATCCATTATTCCTTACTGTATACCCGTTTGACGTCATTGTGTTGTAGCAAGCAAATAAACGTTTAATCTATCAGTTAAGGTATAGTGCGGTAACCGTTATAAAATTACAGTGCGCAACATACGAGTGGAAACGCTATGGTGCAGCGCCATCAGCATGTCCAAAGGTCTATCGCTCAATCGTTCACTGTGCAGCATTTCAGCAGTCCACCTGTGTTAAGGTAAGATAACACTTCATTACCTAGGCTTACTGGTCTATAATAAGAAAGAAAAATAAACTTAGAAACTACGAACAAATAAAACATGGAAGCCGCACGCCATATTAAATTGCCTTTCAAAAACGGCCCTGAATTTTAGTTGATAAGTGTCACCCCCCCTTGAATGCATCACGGTAATGAATGTCAATATCAACCTATAAAAACTTAAACCGCCACTTAAAAATAGTTGTGATTGGTCCATCAAAGTTTTGATTGGCTATATTCTATAAACATTTGTCAACGATGTTGCGCCAAAATAAGCACGGTATTAAGAAAAGCGCTATGTCCTGCCCATCTTGGCACAATTGAACAATTGCTTTTGGGGGCATTTTTGAGCTGGCGTTAGACGTCCATGTTATATATGGTCGCAGCCTAGAAACAGATAAAACTTCTGTGATACAACTTTCTAGGACTTATTGTTATCTACGAGTAGTATCATTTAAATAATGATCTTATCAACAAGTCTCGCGAAACTTTTTGGTGCTATCCCAGACTATGTGATCATGGTTTCAACGTGTGACATCCACTCCAGTAGCATTGTTTTGTACACGATCGTTGGGAACTGGTCATTATGCCAAACAAAAGCGCGGACCTTTGCGCCGATTATACTGGCTAGCTGCTTCTGCTGTTGCCTGTACGCATGTATAAAACAACTGAAAATATTAAAATCTATTTCTCGACTAAAGCAAATATGCGCATGTGTTTTGCACGTTGCCGCCGTTGCTGCGGTGAATATTTTAGGATAATATCAACAAGTTCCTGATAGTCAGTTAGAAGTCCCTTGCTCTTTTCGCAGTGGTTCCGAGGATAGCGTCAGCTTGATCACGTCTGGCGGGACCAGTCCCGTGCCTCCAGAGCTACCGCCTAAGATGAACAAAACTAAGGTACTATATTTTCTCACTTCCCAGTGTTGAGTCATTTTGGATCCTGAATTACTTATTATTAATAATATTCATGTCACGGGACAACTGGTTGAATACTGCCGGGTATTAGGCGTTTTGTATATTATAAATGATTCCTAGTGGTAGTGGAGTTATCGGTATGTGTAAACAATAGTGCTGTGTAAAGGTGATTTAAATCACAACTGGCGTCTGATCGGCCCCACAGAAGAATTAATTATTATTATTTATAAATTGTTCTCCTGTTCGAAATAACGATTATTCTATTTTAATTTATTATTAACGACTTGATTTTTGTATCAGTATTTGTGCATTTATTTATTTTGAATTGAATTGGAC
Organism: Thaumatotibia leucotreta; assembly: GCA_025490895.1. Lineage (NCBI taxonomy): Eukaryota > Metazoa > Arthropoda > Insecta > Lepidoptera > Tortricidae > Thaumatotibia > Thaumatotibia leucotreta. The sequence continues at coordinate 46,183 of JALPQI010005523.1, forward strand.
TAAAACTTCTCTATTATACAGGGTGTAAGTCTAATACGGGTTATATTTTAACGGGTGTTAGTTTACGACATAATAAGTACATTCAAATAACTTTTACTTAAAATTAGAGCAACAAAATTATCCATACAAAATAATTCGGCGCGCAATGTAGAGCAACATACGCGAGTTAAACACTCGTTGACAGCTAATTTCAAAAGCAGATGACATAACTGACATGTCAACAATAACAAATGTTCGTACCTACATTGCTGCTCCGATAATCTTTAAAAAAATCTGTTGGGTCGTAATTAAGAGTAACTTTAAAAAAACCTTGTAATCCATGATTACACTGGTGAATCCCATGCCTGGGTTAATTTATCGCCCGTATTAGATTTACACACTGTATAGACAAATATTACGTGTAGGTAGTAGTATTCCGTTAGACTTTCGTATTATACTGTTATAATTTTAAATTGTTCACTTATCATTGTTACACAATGTAATGTTTTGCTGTTTTTTTTAGATTCAAATTAATTCAAGTAACGAGCTTCTACCACCTCCTTCACCTCGGCCTTCATCTCACAATAGCTCAACTTCTGTCGAAGACACTACACACAATAACATGGTATGTTAAAGACATAATATGTGTAGGAACACTTTTATTATAATATGTTTTGCGATAAATTGACTATCGAAAATGAGCAAAGGAACAATTAAAAGCGTGGCACACGCGATCTTTGGCATAGAAACAATCTTACGAACAAGTGCATCCTAATTTGTAGTATACATAAGGACTATGTTTACATAGCTACTATCATATTGTTTTGGTATCAATGGTAGTGATTATAATAAAGATTAAAGCATTATCTCTTTGAGATTAGGATATCATCGTTACTTTACGTTTGTATTTCAACCGCTATGGTTCTGCCTTTGTATATCCTATATGGTACCTTTCATCAAAACAATTACAGTGTAATACTATACAGTTTCGTGTATTACCTTTTATATTTGTCATATAAATGTTACTTCATGTTACAAGAAATGTAATGATTATAGTTATTAAAGCGCAGTGTTCTCAAGATCAATTAAAAAAATGATAACAAAAATAATTTGTTGGGAGAGATAACGTCGTATGCGAATCGTTTATATTGGAACCTAATTGAAATGGTGAAGAAGTTGTGCCCATATAAAATAACAACTGACGTTGTAGTCAAAAAATGAAAAACATGTTTAAAGGGAAGTTACGCTTTGGTCTGTTTCAGAACTCTGATGAATCTTACATTAGTGCGTCGACTCCGGCGAAATTCCCTATCGAAGACGAGCACGAGCTGCTCGCACCGGAGCCCACGCCGTCACCCGTGCCTTCGCAGGTCAGTCTGATTACTATACCTAGATCATTTCTAGCAGCAGTGTTATTCACTAAGGAAACCGCCTTGCTGTAAGTGCTGTGTCAACGCTGCGGCAGCGTCGAGCCTAAAAATGGTATTCACTAATGTACGACACTAGTGCTCGCGAACAAATGCGGCATGAGCTGGAACTACACTGCGTCGAGAGTTTGACGTTTAATGTACGAACTTCGTATTCTCTAACCAAAAAACAGCGACGAACTCGCCCACAACCTCGCTCACAGCCTCGATTCCTAATGTCAAATCAAACAGCTAGGATTTTAGACAAGGCTGTCTCGACGTCGAGCTCGTTGACGAACGCAGCGTCGAATGTGTGAATAAGAGAATAGCATAGCAGGAACCAGAGGTTGACAAAAGTAAACATTGACAAAACTGTTATCTATAAGTCTTAGTTACAGATAAATAAAAAAAAATATGTATGTGCCATATCTTACAGGTAAATTACCCTTATGCAAATCATATTGATGGCACTTAATTTATCTTATATCTGTGAAAATGTCAAATTTTAGGGAACGGACTGTATGAAGCGGTCTGTGTATAGTAATAGGGACCCGGTTTACCCTTTGGTTACGGAACCCTAATCCGAATTCGTTAACAACTTCTTCTTTTAGCTTCTCCTGAAACTTCATTCTTCGCAGCCTACAACTTAACATCTATATTTCATTACTTGATGCGGTCGCCAACCCGCTTGCCCGCGTGTCTGTGTGTGTTGTGAAAACTAACGCGTCTAACATTGTTTTAGAAGAGTGAAAGCAGCACAGAACCCATAGTGGCGACGAAAGACTGCGAGGCTGCTCCTCCCGACGCCGATCCGGAAGACATCATACTGCAGACAGACATCAGTTCGAGCTTACTTCTGAAGGCGCCCAGCAAAGAGGGCCCCGAGGTGCGCGGCGGCCACCCGGACGCTCTCATCGTTCTCGCCACTAAGGCTACCAAAGGTGTGTTTTGGTGAAATTATAAAAAAAACTAAAATCTCTTTTAATGTTGACAATACAATGGGAAAATCAGGTCGAAATGACTTGCTTCATGAATCATTTGTAATGGTGTTGGGACGTTGGAACGGGTCCCCTTTAATATGCCTAATATTAATAGTCCTAATATGAATTCGCATAACGGATTTGGCATAAATAATTAAGCATAATATTGAATAGGCAAGATAATAAAATTCCATAACGCTTAATACGCATATTACTGATTATGCATAATTGAAATATGCATAACATTATTAAATATAACTTTATTCGTCCTAATGTTATAGTAGCATAAACTTAGAAATCAAGCGAATGAGGCAGATCAGAGTAAAACCAAGACAAGGTGCGTTTAAACCAAAAGAGCATTCGCTGTTCTAGCGCCCGTTCTAAGAAATCAACCAATCACGTTTTGTGTACCGATCGAATTTCGTAGAGTGGAGGTTAGAACAGCGAATGCTCTTTTAGTTTAACCGCACCTTTATAAGGTTAAGTTCAAAAGACTAATAAGCAGGAGCGACGAAGCGAAGTTGAAACCTAGCTTTCGTCGATATCTCCTACACATCACAATGAACACGTCAGATACAATCAATTAAATAAAACATTAGGTATTCAATAATTTATTTTATTAGTAAATAAATCACATCTTGGTAGGCGCACAGTACAGAGTGTGTACCTATTTAATACGGGCGTATATTTTAATGATGCTTAAAATAGGATCTAGGGAACCTATTTACCTATACATACCATGATTTCTACGATCACAAAACGATAACTGTATCCCGTATAAAATACACACGCCGTATTTATGAACATTTTTAATTGCTAGGGTAAAAATGTGTGTAATAATTAAAATAATCAATATTTACTATAAAAATATAAGTAGGTAAATACATGTATGTCAGTCAATAAAATATGTCAAGACCTAAACATTAACTGTTATACCTACGCACAACGCACAAGTAAAAAAAAAGTCTAAACTAGTTTTAAATTGGAAGTAATATATAGTATATAATAATATGTATTATTAATACGTACTAATCGACAGTAACTTGGCAAAAATATTAGGTATATAGTATCGGTTTCGCTACGCAAGCTATGATCGGTCATTATTATTTTATCTATTATATTTTATACCTTTCATTAAGTATACCAATAAGTATTATGCTCATCCTAATGATTCCAAATCATCTTTATGATAGTTTACGTTATACGTAAATACATTATGCGTAATCGTTTATGCGAAATTATGCTTATGCCACTTAAATAGTATGCTTAAAAACGCTATGCCAATTTGAAGTATGCGTAATAAATTATGCGAATTAATATAGACTCCGTTGGAACATATTGGTGTTTTCGTATAGTTTAATAATCATGTAAAATCAATTGGGGATTCATCATTACTTGCATGCAAAATTCTATGTTTTGTTAACTTTCCAACAAAATTTTCGCTATCGAGTCACGAATCTAATTATTCATGTAAAGTAGGCATGGTATTTATAACGTGGTGTCCTAAGACAATAACAACATTTGTCATTACATATCTTGAGCTCGTTTGCATACTGCATGTCTCTATGCGGCAGTATTCGGTCAACCGGTCTCTGTAGCATGATAAAAATCTGTCATTAAAAATCCATGTGTTTATTATTGACATTTCTTCTAGAGTTAGGTATAAAACTTCTCATAGCTTCTAATCTTACAACTTTCATGCTTTCACTTTACAGAAACGGACGAGTGTAAGTGGTCGATTCATTGTATGGTTTGTGGCTGAGACAAATATCGCTAAAAATATGTTTGATTCTATTAGTGCTTTTGCTTAGTGACAATGCTGCCCAAATATGAAAACCAAGATAGCAATGCAGCAATGCTATTATGATTAGTAATATTATTGAAGACGAGAGTGTCTTCAATATATGTATTTTTTTATCAGATAAAGGTCAGGCAACCTAAAAATAAATTGAAATATATGGCATTCTCCTGAAAAAAATAACTACGTATCACGTGCATGATATGAGTTCAAATAAATATTTTTCATTTCATTACTCCACTAATCGCTATAAAATTCAAAATGTATTCGCCTGTGTTTGTAATGGATTTGCAGCTGCTATGGTTTCCTATTAATTACTTACCTCTAATCACGACTTGAGCATGAACGCACAACTTACACAAAAATCGCGAACACAAAATTAGTGTAAATACTACTATGTTTGTTACCAACTTTAGTTTTTTATCCTGTAATATTCTGCACTTTCAAGTATAAATTAAGTGCGCGCTCTGGCGCTAAATATACCAAACAGTATATTGACAAATGACTCGTTGATATTTTTTTGGAAAAGGAAAATGTATTATTTAAGTCTAACCGGCATCAGTATAATCGGGCAAAAATATAATAAAGAAAGAAAAAACACATTTATGATATAGTATTTTTAGTTTTTGATCCATTTTCAGCATATGGGCTAGAATAATATTTCATCGTGTTTTTGTCTTTTTTTTTATAGTAATAATTACTCATTTCTCTTTCATCGATAATCAAAATATCTTATTATAATCTTCTTTATATAATTGCCGGTTCATCCAACTAAGAGCCTGTTTCACCTTACGAATTTAATATCTCTGTCAAATAAGTGTGAGCTGTCCATTTTAAATGGCTGGGGAAAAATCTAGTGATATTCTTTATCTGAGGGATACCTATATTGTGAAACACGCCATAAGTGAACTGTATTCAGTTATATTAACGTGGTACACTAGAAAACATACCCAATTTTGTAGAAACTGGTTTACTAAATTTAGTCTATTATGTATTAAAATTTGCATAATGTTTGACTAAGCTTTGATTTTAGCTTTTGCATTTTCAACACTGCAACTGCATCTTAGCTATAGTAGATATCAGAATACAAGAGATCAGGGATCGGATACCGGTTTTTTCTCCATACAAAAGAACGGTTTGAATTCCGTTCTTTTTCGTTCTTCGGTTTATTATTATTTTTTTAATTGAGTAATTGAAGAACATGACGTTAATAATTACATAAAATGTCGAATACTACATAAAAGAGCGTAAAACATTTTAAAATATTGAGCTATATCGAGGTTTTCACAAAATACCGGTTCCGATCCCTGCAAGAGATATATTTGCTGACGCGCCCTCTTGTCTGTCGGACGCACAATGTAATTACTATAGTATATGGCCAATGTCAATACGGCTAAAATGTTCCATACATAAGGTAAATTCACGGAACCTGACATAATTGGAATGAATGAAATAATGACATCCTATCATTTTATCATGCTACATCCCTGCTTTATAGATATTTTCATTAGAGTTGAGGTGAATTATTACACACACATCTAAATAATGTAGTAATAAAAAAAGTAAATCAATGTGGTGCGTTGCGTCAACGTAACTTTTTGGTCAAACTTAAATGGCATCGATTTGATTAGCTGTCAGTACGAAAAAGAACACTAATTTAATTTCAAATTCCCCTTGTGTTTACATTGGTATGTTGTTGTTGTGTATGACCTCAACTCTCGTGGAATTACAGATGTAATGCAAAATCCTTTTTCTTCGGCTTTTCACGGAAACATCCGAATTCATATTGCTGTCACAATGAACATCAGTATATATTGCTCTGAAGCTAATTGAGACAGGGAGATTAATTCAGGCGTTTCCGTGAAAAGTCAAAGAGAAAGGATTTTGCACTACATCTGTACCTATACTAACCAGTATCTACTGTCATTTTGACATCCACACATAGACACTTTCTATCACTTACTCGATCCATTCGTGGCAGCTCTGGTGAATTTACCTGTTCAGTGGGTATAGATACGATTCCTAAGAGTTGGCCCGAATGGATCGAGTAATGACAGAAATTGTCCGTGTGGATGTCAAAATGGTTTTAGATACCAGGATACAGATGGATGGTATTCATTTCATTCATTCCATTTGTACCAATTATTGTGATTTAATCTATATCAGCATTATAAACACATATTTACTAATATGAGAATTAACGACATCTCTTGCATCCTTATATCTATGTACATACAATAGTACATACAGACAAGAAAACGATTGACATTGCATAACTGTTGGAAATCCGCCACTTATAAGCTTATTGATAGACAAATTTCAACACCTTAAGCGCTTTACTCTCGCAACTGGGAATGTCAGAGAATATTTTAAAACCAGAAAAAAGAGTCATATTAGGAAGCTTAATCCTATCGCCAGAAAAATAGCCGAAGGTTTTTAATATTCTCATACATTCCCAATTCTGTGATTTGACGCTTTGCCGCTTGGGGTTCGATGAAAAATATCACAATGCAACGTGGTTTAGTTTTTCTATATATCCAAAATGAAGTTCACCTGGATTCACGTCATATACTCGTATGTAACGCATAATTTTTTGCCATCGTATTTTCGCGGAAATATCAGAAATCGCACTACTGTCACTATTAGCTTCAGTATCTTTTGTCCTGAAGTGTATTGAGACAAACTTAAATTGGGAAATTTCCATGAGAAAACGTTGGCTAAACACAACACACCACCTGTCACGTTTCGTGTGTGCGCAGACTTCGCGTACCAGGAGGCGTTTTTGGCGACGTACCGCACTTGGGTGGCGCCGCGGGAGTTGGTCGCGCGACTCACGCGCCGCGCGCACCACTTTAAGTCGCGGCCGCATGAGCTGCGATCCACGCTCAGTCTGCTCACTAGGGTTGTTAATGATCTTACGTAAGTACTCAATACATTGAATATTTAACTACAAGCTGCGACCGTAACATGGACGTCTAACGCCAGCTCAAAAATGCCCCCAAAAACAATTATTCAATTGTGCCAAGATGGGCAGGACGTAGCGCTTTTCAAAAGCCAATCAAAAGTTTGATGGACCAATGACTACTATTTTCAAATGGCGGCTTAAGTTTTTATAAGTTGTCATTGAAATTCATTTCATTACCGTTATTACTGCTTTGAAGAGGGGGTGACACTTGTCAACTAAAATTCAGGACCGTTTTTCATGACCGGCTTCCATGTTTTATTTGTTCGTAAACTACAAGACAGACCTTTCAAAGTGATATTTCTACAGCATTCACAGATGATAGGTTTTAACTCTTTCCGTGCTCATATTATATCAGTATTTTACTGGCAAATAAAAATATGGTTTGAAAAAAATCTAATTACATCTTCATTTATTATTTTATCTATTTTAGAATGACGGACCTTGAAGAATCTCTAATGCAAAAAATTATGGAATTCATCTACTGGCTTATTGAAGTAGAAGAATTGCCAATCGCCAAAGCACTAAGACAAATTCTAGTTGACAAGCAAAAGCAGTTGCATAACCAACAACAGGTAATTCGATCCTTTTAAATACTTGTACGATGTAAGTAAATGTAATCTGTGCGTTATTTTGACAATACATCTATCAAAATAAACTGATATTGTCAGATGAATGATATTGTAAGCAGTGTACTTCTATTATATTACCAAAAATGTATGTAATAAAATAATCGTGTTTATTTTAAGGCCAACACGAGATACGAATACGAGTCGCCGTGCTACTCGAGTGTGTCTCTCCGCCGCGATACTCTACTCGACTTCAAGCCGTCCGAGCTCGCGGAACAAATGACGCTGTTAGACGCGGCGTTGTTCGCGCGCATAACTACGGCCGAGGTGTTGTCGTGGCCGCGGGATCAGTCCGAGGAGAGCTCGCCCAACCTCACGAGGTTCACGGAGCACTTCAATAAGATGAGCTACTGGGCGCGCTCGCGTATTTTAGAACAGGTGCGTATTTGTCGATAGCTATATTCAGTAACTTGACAGGTGCCACTGTTAGACGCCGCGTTGTTCGCGCGCATCACTACGGCCGAGGTTTTGTCGTGGCCGCGGGATCAGTCCGAGGAGAGCTCGCCCAACCTCACGAGGTTCACGGAGCACTTCAATAAGATGAGCTACTGGGCGCGCTCGCGTATTTTAGAACAGGTGCGTATTTGTCGATAGCTATATTCAGTAACTTGACAGGTGCCACTGTTAGACGCCGCTTTGTTCGCGCGTAACGCCACGTTTTTAGGTATAGTTTCCGTGAGTGATTAAGGCAAGGTAACAGAAACACTTCCTCGAGCTCGCAGCGACTCTCCAGGGCTCGGGCCCATTACCACCGACAACGTTCCTTCTCCTCGTTGTGTGTGACGCATGGCACACGCACTGCCACTCAGAGACCCTTGTGCCGAGCCGGCAGCCCACAGGTACCTGAACGGTGATAACGGCGGTCGGATACCAATCGCCGCCGCCCCACGCGCTTGTGGCGCATTGGCCGAGAAGCCTCCTCTTTGCCAGGCTCCGCTACCTCCTTCTGCGACATGATATCCTCGCAAAAAGACTACAGGAGGCCATTGCCTTCCCCGACCTCTCCTTGGAGCTTTGCTTCCACCATGGCATCTATAATATCTTTTCTTGTTTTCTTTCGTGGGGAAATCCGATATCACCCAGGCTCGGAGATGGACCCTGGTGGTTATTTGAGACTCCCAGGGCTAATGAGGCCCTGGTTTATCCACTAAAACCCCACGGTCTGCCGCCAAGACGCTTTAAGGTGAGGTCACGGGTACCCCAGCACACTTCCGAGACCTCGCAGCGGCTGTCCAGGGCTCCGTACCCATCTCCGAAAGGAACAACGCTCCTTTCCTCCGCCTTGCACGCGACGCATGGCACACGCACTGCTACAGGTAAATTCACCAAAGCTGGCACGAATAGAATGAATCAAATGAATAAGATCTATCATTGTCATCCACACACTCGATCCATTCGTGCCAGCTTCCGTGAATTTACCTGTACTTAGAGACCTTTGTGTAGAGTGCAGACCCCCGAGTCCCCGAGGTTGCCGCTCACAGGCACCTATAATATCTGTCTCAACACTAATCAACTTCTTGTTACAGGACGAAGTCCAAAAACGCGAACGCTACGCGCGGTGCTTCCTCAAAGTGATGAAAGCGTTACGAAAAATCCACAACTTCAACTCTTACCTCGCGCTGGTATCCGCGCTGGACTCCCCTCCCGTCCAGCGGCTGGGCTGGCCGCGCGCCATTGCCGAGGCCCTGCACGATCACTGCGCGATCATCGACTCGTCTTCCTCTTTCCGCGCGTATAGGAACGCTTTAGCGGAGACGCAGCCTCCCTGCATACCCTACATGTAACTATTTCTTTTATGCTTGAGTAACGTTTGCTTCACAATCCGCAGATCAATATATTCGCAAATAAAATTATCACTGTCTTTATCCTTTTACCCAAGGAAATAAATGAAAAGGGCAACTAACATTTGGGTCAAAATTCTTTTCGTTGTCTTATTTTGTGTCCCTAAAAAACATGATGCAGTGGTGATTTTTGTAGGAGATTAATTTCTGATGTATCGATTAAAATCTAGCGTAAAAAAGAAATACAAGTGCACCGGATTTTTTTAAATATACTGAGTCGAAACAGCGACTAAAAGCGTGACAGAGTGGCATGAAACAAGACAACGAAAAGATTTTTGACCCATTTATCTGACAGATATATTCATATAATGAAACCCTAAATCATGATTCCAAAGTGTTTTAGCCTTGGTAAAGGGACACAAAAATTCGATACGTTCGATAGATTCGTGGTACGGGGGTTACTACAAAGATTGTGAGAGTCATAGTTATTCAGTGCCAGTTGAACACGATAGCACACCTTTTAGTTTTTTAATAACCACTTGCGTTTATAAGGTACTGTACTGGTTTCTACGCTAGCACTATATATTTGACTTGTTGTTTTCTCTTTGCAGTGGTCTAGTACTCCAAGATCTGACTTTCGTCCACATTGGCAACCCGGACCTATTGCCCGACGGAAGCATCAACTTCACGAAGCGGTGGCAACAGTATCACATCATGGAAAACATGAAGAGATTCCATAAAGAGTGTGTATTTTAATCTGTCGTATTTCAATGTGTTGTTTGCAGATCAAAAGTAACCCCTTATTCATAAATGTCTCCTAACTTAGCGAGGTAATAACTATTGTTTGCCCTTTTCAGTCTTATAAACATTAATAAGGCCGGGACAAATAATACATCGGCTTGCTATCTTAGTTAAAAAAAAACGAACCCCCTTATTCATAAACGATTCCTAGGTTTTTTTTGTAGTAGATATTTACATTGCTTACAAAATCTAGATAATATTATAGACTGTAATACTAATTTAACGTCGTAATTAATCAATACTTCTGTCTTCAATTAAAGCATTGAAACACAGTGGTTATGGGTCGATAAATTTTTTCGATGGTGATATTTTGTCCCTTTGCCAGAGGATCAAAAGTATTACAGTCAAAGCGACGAACTGGTTACCATATCGACATTATCGACCAGTGTCATCACTACATAGTATAAAATAAAGTCATTTTTTCTGTTCCTATGTCCATTTGTACGCTTAAATCATTAAAACTACGCAACGGATTTTGATGAGATTTTTTTTTATAGGTAGAGTAATTCAAGAGGAAGGTTTTTATGTAGGTATAGTACCCGTGCGCAGCCGGAGCAGGTCGCTAGTTAAATATAAATGTGTCTTTGTATGGAGTAAAATTTAAATGTTGTAGATTAACGAATTAACCTGATTGCTCACGCTTCATTAATATTCGCAGCAGACAGTACAAGTTTAAGAAAAACGAACGCATCCAAGCCATGTTCAACGAGTTCGACGACGTGCTAAGCGAGGAGGCGATGTGGCAGATATCGGAGAGCCTGAAGCCGCGCAGCGGGCGGCCGCGCGCCGCCGCGCCCGCGCCGCCTGCGCCGCCCACCGCCTAGCTGGCGTCGCTGCTCAACTGCGCCAGGATGAGCATGGCGGTCAGTATTTAACTTTATCAGTTTATCATCACACATTGTTTCAAATTTTATAACATTTTTGTTGTGGAACGCAACTTACTGCCGGCTCCATATGCCGCCAATGCAACAGTCGGAAATAGAGTAGGGTGGAAACTGGGGATGAGTTGTATGGGAAATTAATAAAACTGTCACTTAAATCGTATAAGTGACGGCCATCGCCCCTTATCGTTTTACCCCGCGTGCGATTTTGAGTCTTATGCCCGCCGCGTAGGGCTTCGATCCTTGTCGTCGGAGGTCGCAGATGAACTCGTACTATCCATTGTTAAGCTCGTTGTTGACTTAATAATACTCTTCACCCCGTCGAATAAAATCCTTATAAATAAACATATAACGTTTTTCTCATTTCCAGTGTGATGTGTCGATAAATATTTCTCGGTTAGTAGTATTTAGTAAAAACCCATGTGGCGGTATAAAAGAGTAGCTCGGTAGAAAGTTAGTTCACATTAAATGATTATCTGCCCGTAAAACACCGCTTTAAGGCGACATAAATTTAATGACGCTCGCGTCGGAGCGGGCCCCATGAATGAACTAACATCCATAGAATTGAAGTGACAATACGAAAGTGGAGCGACGCCAAGCTTAGGCGTATTTCACAAACAAAAAACCTTCATTTATCCACGGCGTGCCACTTTCACGGCATCCGCGCTCGCGGGGGCTGCCGCCGCAAAGCGTGCATTTTTTTATTATTTTGCTTCCCCCGGCGCGGCGCCCCGGCCGCTGCGGCTTCCCCTTCCCACCCTCACTCCTCCTTCAATTAAATCCCTATCTAACCCACCACCTCATGCTTCCTACTTAAACTCATAAAAATGAGATAAACACAGAAATATTGCTGGTACCTAAAGTACTGGTCAGTAGTTAACAGAGATGTGCAAATTGCGGAAAATTTCCAAAAAAATCTTAAATTACTTGAAAAATTAACGAAACTTTCACGAAATATAAAAGGGAATTTAAATTTATGAAATGAAAAGTTTCCATCCATACAAATGTCCATACAAAATATGGAAAGTTTCCGAAGTTTTCGTTGATACATTTCGTTAAGAGCGAGGGAATATGAATCATAATTATATTTATAATAGTAGGTAAATATTATAATGAAATAGCAGGATCAATGTTAATTAAATAATTCAGAAATTTCCTTCTATAGCTTTTGAGGTTAGGTAAATAGCGTACACATTCTGCCTGTTTGATGTGATTCTGAAATTACAAGCGGTATATTTATTTTCTGCTGCTGACTTTCATAGACGTATTTACTTATTACATTTCACTAGATTACTAACCAAAATAAATAAAAAATCATTCGGCTTTCACTTGAATTGAAAAGGAAAGAAGAAATTCATATAAATATGAAGTTATTTGTTACAGGTAAGATTAGAATCCAAAGAATAGAAGAGAGCAAATAAATCGTACGGACGAGAAGAGCTGGCTTATATCGATGAGGAATTGTGTAAGTTAAGATGAAATGTGATTATCTGTCCTAAAAAGGCCTAATTATTTAAGTGTAATAATAGTAAGTGTGCGATTTTCAACTGTGATGGAACCGGGAGGAACGTCGAAACGCGCCGGCCTGCGTTTCCTCGCTTCAAATCTCAAAGCTTTTCGTGTGGAATGAATAAATTTAATCATAGTAAAGTTTGAAGCCAAATATTCACTATCAGTATTTGAGTCGGATATACTGTCGTCTTATACATATCAGCATGTGACTTGTGTAGTGAACTAAACGAGTGCCGCCGTGGTATTTAGAATAATGTCCTTGATATTCTTCTCGTTGTTGTATTTGCCATTGGTGTCGATATTTAAGTAAACTTGCTTCGAAATTTAAATATTACATACATCGAATTAGAAAACCTTTGAAGTAGGAATATTGAGTACATTGTATTGAATTAGAATAAAATTACAGTGTCAATGACTTTCCCTAGTGATGTTAGAGTAGCAAGTACTTACATTAAGGCACGTGATTTATAGTTGTTACAATGATAAAAGTTTATAGATTTCGATTTGAATATGTAGACGAGTTTTTTAATTATTAACACCGTCATTCTGTCTCATTTATTTAAAACGCGCTGTTGTTTGATAGACATTGTAGTTTGACAGGTATTGTAGATAATGTATTACAAATGTATCATAAGCCAAATACAGAAAATGTAGACTGAGCAGTTTGCCTTCTTTTATACACACACACTTCATATTTACGACATGTATGTGGAAGTTATTGGCACTGTAGTCCACAACTAGGTTAAGCATATATTGTGCCGTTTGTCGAGTCATTGCGGGTAATTAAGCGTCGCTCTAAAGAGATTCGCTCATTACTTGATACAATCAGAGCTTTGCTTATTATACCCAAAATGTTGCTTGATTAGAATATCAATACCATTACATTCAACTGTGACATATACTATGTATCTCCGTGTAGAAAACGATATTATAGAAATAGCATAATCGGTTGTCTTGCATGTTGCTATGGTGTATAAATTTAAGGATCATTGTTGTACCGTACAAGTAACGGATACCTAGTAAATTGTTTCCTGTACGTAATGATAAATAATAGTACTTGCATCTCACTATTGAAATCTTACTCAAAATTCAAATAGCTACAAAGTCTCGTCCAATATAAATTAATATGGAATCTACTACATTACAATAAAGTAAGATGTTCTAGATTGTTTGTGATGAAATTGCAATAATAGAGTTGTGACTGTTTACAGGCGTCATTAACTAGAAGTTAGTATATTCTATACAAAGTTCATATCCGTTTTGACTTTTTAGCAGGTTCTTAGACATCACATTTTAAAATTGGTCATTCTAATCAAGTTTCATAACAAAAACACCAGGTCAGTGACGTCGCATGGAGTTCATTCAGTTTTATTATAATCTAAACGTGTCGAAACCCTATGGAACAGAATTAGCGAACTTCTATTTATTTTGACTATATTTGCTGTCATGGCAGGTAATCTTTATTAGAATAAAATGAGCGGTGTATGGTTTACACTTATCCAAATACAGCTAGATGAGAATACATGTGAATATGGAGTAGGCATTATTAGACCGTTCGGTCGACTAATCAAACTATTTAATAATAGGGATGATGGATAGGTAGTTACGATAAATCATTTCATATTATGCACGACATAATACGTGAAGAATTGAATACTAAAATATAGATTGCAAACATTTTTGTACAGTACTTCTATTTATTAATTGAGAAGAACTTAAAAGAGTAACCCCCTTAATCATAAACGTTTGTTAACTTAACAAGCCGCTAATAATTATTTGTCCCTTTTGGTCGTAACAATGTGTCCATAAGAGCAAAATGGACAAACAATTATTAGCGGCTTGTAAAGTAACAAACGTTTATGAATAAGGGGGTTAGTCATTTGTTAGTATACAAACGTGACGTCACTTTCGTGTCATTTCATATAAAATGTCATAGTGGCGACAGTTTTGACAGTTCTAAAAAAGATGTTGATTGGACTTGCCAGTCATCATACCTGACATAAATAAATAAATAAACTGTTTCATACACTGATGACTTTACCAAATGACGACGTGTTACATGCGACATTTTGCAATTCCCTTAAAAGTGACTTCCTGAAGGGTTTAAAGCTGCTCCAGATTGCATAAAGATTCAGTTGGGGATTTAGTTTACCTAGTGGATACTAGTATTCTATGTTAAAATGTATACACTGAACCTTGTTTTAGACTGATAGTCGTAAAACACACCCTCGAAACTTACACAAACGACACGTGATAATAATCGAATTTGCCAAATCAGTTCTCATTAATTATTTAGCAGAATTATAATATTATTGTTATCTGTCATTGAATCTTATTATACTTTGAACATATGTAAGTTGAACATAATCAACGTCACTGACCATTAGACATGTGCCCATTATTGTGTATCACTTACATTTGCAAACATTTGCCTTATATAGTTCATACAAATATATGAAATCGGACAGTGTTTTGTTTTTAAAATTGGCATGACATATTAATAGTTTATCGAACCTTATATAAAATTTGTGTAATAGGGCTTCCATATTATTAAAACAATTTCATCTACATTTTGTTCCTACAGAACTGATCCAACACTAAGGATGTCAGATTCCTTGTCCTAGCGTCTTTCCTCAACTCATCAGTTAACTACTTGCGAATTTTAAACACAAAACAAGTGTCTTACTTCCATATACTTACGCTAGTAATTTAATAAAAGGGTCGCAAATGGTTGATTGTGGCACATAGTTCAATTCGAGATTGGGCGACGTCATTGTAAATCTTAGCACTTAGAGTACAAAATCGTACGTCACAGTGAGATTTTGCATTTGACTGTTCAATAGCATTGACGTTGTAGGTGTCATCCAAAAAGTGTTTTACAGTCAAGTTAAGTAATATTAAAATTGTACTAGGATAGACGAATCTTCCAAACTAATGTCACACTTATTAGGCGCTAGGTACTTCTTCCAGTTTTAAAGTACATATATACATATTAACCATCCAATGTTTTAAACGAATGTAAAAATGCCATAAGAATAAGTTATATCATCCAATTTATTAGAAGGTAATTAATGCGATATTTTTGTGCATGTTCTTTAAAATATTGAAGTCGAAGCTACTTTTTATTTTTGATATTCAGAAAATTATATTTTTATTATAAATTGCTACCTAAAGGCAGCAACAATATTTGAATATAACCTACTTTTGAGGATTTTACTTGTCTATTTTAACGTCACGGATTGTGTCATTTTAATGTAAGAAGTCGTCAGACAAGGCTTTTGTCTCGTTGCCACGCGTACAGAAATTGCAGAACTAGGTAATTTTAACAAGTAAATTATTATCGATATTTGTTTTGCCTTAGATGATCGAGTTCGAATTGAATGAAATAGCAATAAATTTTGATGGTGTTGTAGAATTGTTGCACAAATGTGATACTACTCATGTAGCGCTGCTTGCTCTACTCTGTCGTATTGACGCCCTCGTTACGTAGGCAATTATATTAGAGAATGTTAGCTGTAAGCGTTAAAAACAAACCCCAATATTTATCTGTCGCTAAGTTAATGTAATATTACAGGTAGTGCATTATTTGGAAGGGACATACGGTTCCGTGCAATAACTAGACCAATATTTAGGACATTCTACAGTGCTTTACTGAATATGCTGACGTATTTATGAAACGTGAGGTAGCAGTAGTTTATTTTATAAGGGCAATGAAAACCTCACTTACGGTTTATCAAAGCATCTTACGACAAATAATTGTTATTATTATTATTGATCACTAAGAGGCAAAAACTAGTTAATACTCGTAAATCATTTAAGAGAAACATTAGGCCACTTTCTTTATTAGGAATTTCGCGTGAGATGTGTGAATAAACATTACATTACATTTTAGATAGTCCAACGATTGGGTAGTTGAATTACCCTTTTATAATAAAATTATAATATTTTTTGTGACTATTAAATTGTATTGTAGCTACAGGATGTACCCACAGGGTGTACTCTATATGTTGTTCGAATACGAGTTATTAGACTAGAGATGAGTTCTTTTTGTATTTCAAATATAAACAGCAGTAACAAAATAATGTATTACAGCAAATGTAGTTTTAATTGCATATTCAAATGATATTCATGATATATAACGTAAAATTAAAATATTCGGTGTTTATATGGTATTCGAACTCTCCATCCTGTATATCGTGCCAATGTTTCCATACCCAATGCAATAAAACGAAATTCTCTTCAGGCAGTTAAGAACTGCCAAAGACCACTTACATTTCATAAAATTTTTGCAAGCTATGTTCCTCAGGTAATGATTTTTTGTTCGATAATATTTATTTAGTGTAGGCAAGTTTATGTATTGTGAAGGAAATATATTTAAAGACTGCATTAATTAATTGTTCATTATATTTGACAATGTTAGGATATCCCATTTCTTCATTGGAAATATATAAGGTATTGTAGGATTAGTCTGGCAGTGACCAAGTATCGGACTCTCGAGAGAGGATGCGGTAATAGGTAGGCAATTTGTCGGGTTCATTTAGATGTGTCGATTATTCCGGGCGAATAATCCGCTTGTCAGACTCTTCGTATGCGAGCTAAGGTCGTGATACGTCGTAGAGCGTGTTCGTTACCTTAACTTACAAAACGTTTGTTCAATTTGCATCTACTCGTTTGTACGGTGATTATGTTACAAGTCGATGTTTAAATATAGCGGTTACGATCGTAGATAGTTTACATCATAATGAACGGCATACATATAATTGTGTTGTATTAGCGAGTTCAGTATTATGTTTAAATGAAATGCCATAATGTACGAAATGGATTATATTATTATAGTGTCTATTCAGAAAACATTTTTTTTTACATCTTATCATATTCATGTTAAACCTTACTTTAAGTAAAGTTTTTTTTTATATTATATGAATATACTTTTTATTGTACATTATTTTTTACTAAGTTAACCATAAAGACGTACTAAGTATATGTGATTTGCATGCATGTACAGTCTAAATCTGCGTGTCAAGTTTTTATTATTTGTAAAATAAAATAACACCATATTTACAAGACAAACATGTTTTTCTTTAATATTTAGTTATAAGAACATAAAATTGTATACTTGATTAATAGTAAAGTTAAAGTAGGTATTTTAAATAAAATATCAGAGGTATCTGCCGTAGTTTGAAACTAATTAGCCAACATTAGACATTAGTCAAAGTATTGTACTCGTATTTGCCAGTTGCGCATTATGCATTTGTACTGCTTATGCTTAGTGACTAGATTGCACAATAATAACAGTGTTACAAGTATCAAACAGTAGGCTTAGCAAATGACTGTTGCGACAGTATGCCGTCTCGAGATAGACAATCCCACCCTCTTTTATTAATATAGTTAGTAAAAGACGGGAAGATATCGCGGCGACATACTGTCGCAGCAATCATATGCTAAGCCTACATACAGATTAACATGAACAGTATATTACCTATTATTTGCATAATTGTATAATAATTAGTCAGTCCAATTATCGTTAATATAAAATATGTTATTATATTGAAAGCTATTTATTACCTCTGTAATAATAAGTTTGTTGCATCCGCAGTATGACCCTATTTATAGCATAAGTCATAACTACCAAACATGAAAAAACGATTGCAGTGAAATATCATATTAACCTAGCAACCTGATCCACTAATCCCCAAACATCAAGGCTCAATTTCACCAAAATCATTCGAAGAATAACGCTATCTCTCAGTTTACTAGTGTCAAATTACTATGGAGTTTTGACATTACTATTCGAGAGTAAGCGTTATTCTTCGAAATAAAGTTTAGTGAAATCGTGCCTTACGCGGTTGCTGAATGCTGAATATGGATACTATGAAAAAGAAAAACCCGCTTCGGTCAAAGTAAAAACGGCTTTAAAATTTCGATGAGATTTAGTATGTATGGACGAATGAAAACGTTAATTTGAATTTGAACGTAGTCAAACGCGTACTCGTACATTTACGGTTTGTTTCTGAATCCCTGGATAAATATTTCCATCGGATAAAATTATCACTATCCTTTCCCCATGCATATAAGGGTGAATATCTGTACGTTTCGACCGCCTAATTTTGGTGGCATAATTTTTGCCGAAGTTTCTACACGTCTCAATGTTATACTTCGTCATTTGTATAAGGTATCGTTCCTCCTTCAAATGAAAAAGTAGCAAATTGTAACGAATAGAAACTTCGGCAAAAATTATGCCACCAAAATTAGGCGCTTGAAACATTCTGATATCCACTCATAAAAGAAAAGGACAGCTAACATATATCTGATAGATATCATTTATTAGGAGAAGGTGAAACAGTCCCTTATAATATAATTTATTAGCTCGTGTTTTCTTGGTAGCCCAGTGGTCATCAATATATCAAATATAAATAATTTACATAAGAATGGATAATCACATAAAAACAGGCGCAGATCCAGGACTTCGTTCAGGGGGTGGCAAATGACCTGTGTGATATGATATGATAGTATATTATAAAACAGCACCTAGTCATACCTAAGTCCAGTGCTAGGGAGGGCAAGTGCCCCCATTGCCCCCCTACCCTGGAAACGAGCCTGCATAAAAATGGTCACAAAATAGAAACACTTTAAACAGCTATTTAATGATCGATCTTAGTTGTGTTAAAACTTTTTGAGAATTTATCAATCCTGTTTCGTTACCATAATTTGATCGCGTGAGTATGTTGAAGTAGTTACTTTTAGAGTACGTACATACATTCAAAGGGATCATACACTCATAGCGATCTGATGAAATGAAGTGATAGCCCTAGCAGCTGACTGTACTGGTCAACTAATAATGCATATTGTTGAAATAGTTATATCAGGGCAGATTTCATAATGATAACGAGATTATTGAGCTATAAAACCGTATTTAGATAAATTTACGACACTTCGTTCTATCAAGTTATCAACTATTCTGCTGACTGTTAGAAGAGCCGTGATGCATTGGGTAAGTACTTATTTGTTATTTGTATAATAATCAGCATTAATGTTATCGTAGTAGGTATTCATGCACAGCCATCGGCTTAAGTTGAGATATATATCCGATAAAATAGGTATAGGTACACTCGAGAACATAATAGATTCATGATGAACCGTCTTATCGAAAATAAATAAAATATCTGACAAGTAATGACGGGATACTGTAAAGAAACAAAACACAATATGTTCAATTATTTTAGTAAAATAATGTGTTTTGAAGATATGAACTGAAGTTGTATTTGTTTGCTTAATCCGCTCCCGACCCGTGGTCCAACGGCTATGTCCAACTGGTTGTGCCACGGGGATATATAGTTATCCATAGTCCAACCGATTGTACTACGAGGAAGTTAGTTTACCCGTGGTTCAATTG
The DNA here is from genome assembly GCA_025490895.1 of Thaumatotibia leucotreta. Taxonomy (NCBI): domain Eukaryota; kingdom Metazoa; phylum Arthropoda; class Insecta; order Lepidoptera; family Tortricidae; genus Thaumatotibia; species Thaumatotibia leucotreta. The sequence goes on from JALPQI010005523.1 coordinate 66,305, forward strand.
GTTTTACCACGGTACACTAAATTTATCGGTAGTTCAATACTAAAACATATATTTACGTATACTTGTTGGACAATTGCCCCTCATGCCCAAAAACAAAAATTATAATCTGACAGTTGAACCACGGACATAGCGGTTGGATCACGGGTCGTGAGCGGTTTAATCCACATATTATATGTCAAAAATACATTTGTCATAAGGAACATACATAATATGGTGTAGGTTCATAGGTTGTGTACCCAATTGACTTGTACCCAAGTAATTTAAATTATTCGAGAATATGTCCAGGGATGATACCTACTATAGAAAATTTACTACAGGAGCAAATTTTAATTTCAAAATATCTCAAATTAATAATGTAAAAACAACTAACGTCAACCGATTTCTCCAAGATCCTACCTATCATCTGTGGTCTTCGTCATTGGTTTCCTATAAATAATGAAATCCTACTTTCTAAATGCAAATTCTTGTAAACGAATGAAAATTACCAAAAGCGCTATACATGATTGTACCTATAACATTTGAAGAGATCCCTCTATTTCTCCAAGATCCTATCATTAGACCCCAACTTGGTGCCAACAGGACCATCACGGGGTTATACACGTACGTCCACAAAAAAAATTATAATCGGTTCTCGATTCTCGGAGATATCGGGTAACAAAAATACAACAAAAAAAAAGATTCCGTCGAATTGAGAACCTCCTTTTTTTGAAGTCGGTCAAAAATTCAAATATTAACTAACTGCGTTTTGTTGATGGGTACCATTATTCTTACTCGCTCAAGGATATCGCCTTATCATATTTATCTCATTTGGAGGACGACTGTCTGGAAGTCATTGC